>APFE030951743.1:0-26801 GCA_000404065.3 Pinus taeda | reverse complement strand
AAATAAAACAGGAACTTAGGGTTCAAGGCCTGGAGTAGGGCGTCAAAGGACTCCTCCCTCCCTAGGACAAGAAACCAAACAAGAAAAATAACACACACATACGAGAAAACATAACACTTCAAGACTTGAAATAGGGCGTTAAAGGAGCCCTCCCTCGCCAGGGCGAGAGATTGGGTTTCTCAAAACCAAAACAACAAAAATGCTAGAGAAATCTAAGCTCAAGGCCTGGAGCAAGGTGTCAAAGGACTCCTCCCTCCCCAAGGCAAAATATCGACCCTAATAAAACAGGAAAACAATAAAAGCGCAAAACAAAAGAAATACCTATGCTTAGGATCTGGAGCAGTGTGAGAAAGCATGTTCTCTCCCCAAGACGAGAGATTAACCCTCTGGTTGATACATATCGTGTCTTGCACCTTGTTAGCCTCCCCTGCAACAGCACCAAAATGTTGGTGTCAAGGTATGAACAAATTATTCACCCCTTTTCCTGCATTAATGTATCAATCCAGGTGCGTATTCTTTCCAAGGCAACACGCAAGGTATATGCAGGGGCAAGGTTACAATCTATCATCGAACAAGGTTTCATGAATACCAAATCAAAGCATTGTTGTAACAGAAATAGAAACTCAATTGTAGAACTTAAAAAGGTATTCACGGTGATATAAAGAATATGTAACAACAATCAAGAAATAAACACAGCAATGAACAACACACACATAACAAGAAAACACGCAATACCTGATCAAAAGAGCAGGCCCAACTCTTTGATCAGGGCTGCGTTACTCACAACGAAAGATAGAACAACAAAAGGGTTGTATTTTATTAATCTGAACAATGTTGTTACAATATAATTCAGTCTCTGGCTAACCCCTCATACAGGAATGACCCGGCTTTTATACAGTACAAAGGGGAGTAACATCTCTACCCAAAACCTAGCAACTATATGCCCAAAGATATACATCAGTTCAACACAGCACCAGCGCCGAGAGAGCAAGAACAGAAATGATCCAAAACGGGTTGAGAACAGCTGCAAATCAGTTATGTTGTTTCATCATGGTCGATCAGCTGCTGTGAATCGCGGAACCGCTGCGACATGCCGTGAGGTCAACACCAGCGCTCCAGAATCTGCGGTCATAACATGTTTTAGTGGTTCGCATAGGAAAAACCCTCATGACTCTACTTCATTAATTAAATATCCCAAGAGACGAAGAAAGGGAAATTACCTCATAGTTTTACATAATAAATATATGTGAATGAATACAAAGGGGATGAAAAGAGGAGTGGAAATGCAGGAAAACGATAGGCCGATTTGGTGCCCAACATATATGCTTGTAATTCCCTTTAAGATTCCATTTCCCAAGCTATAATAAGTTTGTTTATTATGAATGGGAGTGTGTTTTGGCCTTATTTTAAATCTAGTTTCTTTGGGCTTCCCTTGGATAGGTAAAAAACATGAATAGTTTTTGAAAATAATTTGAAACAACTCTAGAGTTGGTAACTTGATTGGTTGGGAGCACTCTCTAATTCACTAACAACAATTCCAAATGTGTGGCACACACTTTTGCTGGTACTTTTTTCTACAATTTCTTGGTTTCTGTTGCCATCATCGACCACTAGATGTAGTCCACTTCTCATGTTATCATCAGTACTACACACTTTCCTTGGTTGCTTATACACTTGTCTGTGCAATGTTCTTGGTGCACAGTGTGTTAGTCCTTCAATGCAACAAGATATATCTACTTTCCCATGTTATTCACACTGTTCCTACGAGCACAACCCCAACGTTGACTTGTGCATGCCAATAAGGTTACAAAAAAAATAGTTTTTCCCCTACAAACATATAAACTTTCGAAAGTGAGGCAATTGTCTCTATACAATTTTACTCTGTTCCCATTGACAAATTCATTGATGGGGTCCTCATTCAATTTCTCCAATTGTACTATCATTTCATTTGTGACATACTAAATAAAATACAATCTAAGCCAATGCATCTGAAATTGTGAAAGTTTAAGAAAGGGGTTACGTTAAATTATTACAACCATTAAATTATGACTTATACTCGTATTGGCAACAAAATTATCTTCATCGCAAAAATTGGCAATCCAAGATCATGTCCCCACAAAGTTCTTTTTCATTGAGCCGGGAACAAAATTATCTTCACAAAAACTGGCAATCCAAGATCATGTCCCCACAAAGTGATTTTTGTTGCGCTGGTAGTCAAGAAAAGTGCTTTTGTTTTGCAAAGGTGGCAGTCAAGGAAAGCTTGACCGTTGAATCCAACCAATATTTGTTTCCGATCCTTGTCCCAATCTTTGCCATTTACGAATCTGCTCCTCCTCCTCCCATGGCTACTGCACTTCGCTGTATGAGTCTCGTCTTGGAGCTCCATGTCATGTATGTTTGTGAGTCTGGTGGTCTCTGTATGAGTTTTGTGTAGTCTAGTATGGTCTCTGTATGAGTTTTGTGTAGTCTGGTCTGGTCTCTGTATGAGTTTTGTGTTGTCTGGTATGGTCTGGTCTGGTCTGGTTTGCGTGTTGTTGTGTTGCGCGGTACAGGGAGGTGAAGGTAAACATACGTCACATCAATTTTCTCAAGGTAGACATACATCACTGGAGCGAAAGGTATATGAATGAGGAGATATCCCCCTATCCTTCTCACTCCCAGGTATGCAAATTTCTGTACATGTAACCTTCACACAGATGTTAGATTAGATTGGCTTAGTGATTGGCATACACTGCAAGAATTAGAATTAATATGATTTTGTAATTATTTCATGCAATTAGCTCTGTTCCAGCATCTATTGAATTACCAGGCTAAACGCGTAAATATAAATGGGCGCCTGCTTCAGTTTTTGAATCCATAGAAATTGCCTAATTATGAATTGGTACATGCCCTGCTTCAGTTTTTGAATGCACATAAATTTCTAGGTTAAACGTATTTATATGAATTCATATTTGCATGGATGGGATTCAATCAATCGCAGGTAGATTAGGTGGATTTCTACGCATCGAGTCTCTGTCTGTTTTTCTTCTTTTTCTAGTTATAAATTCAAATAGAGTCTGTGTCTATAGATTTAAATAGAGTCTCTGTTTTTCTTCTTTTTCTAGTTATAGATTCAAATAGAGTCTCTGTTTTTCTTCTTTGGGATCAATGTTGCAGTATGAGGATTGTTCGGACGACCCTTTTCAAGCTCTTAACTGGGCGGTGCAATGGAAAACAGAAACTACCCCTGTCTTGTCTTGGCTTGGCTTGGCGGTGCAATGGCAAACAGAGGATGCCCATGTCTTGTCTTGGCTTGGCGGTGCCATGGCAAACAGAGACTACCCCTGTCTTGTCTTGGCTTGGCGGTATTGCCTCCTGCACTGCTGCAAACTACTTCACACGCCCTGCCCCTGATTGGCACAGAATTAAATCCTCCCACATCCACATCCTCCTCTCTTCTGCTAAAATCCTGTATAGTCTCTTTGTTTCAACTTTCTCCATCTTCTTTGGTTAATGTCCATCTGATATGGTCAAATTCTGTATAGTCTCTTTGTTTCTGTTAATTCAATTTTGTTAAATGCATATAAGTAGTTCTGTATTATCAATTTTGTTGTTAAATGCATATAAGTAGCAGCTCTGCTCTCTGTTTTATATGCAATTCTGTACGATAAGGCCATCATTGTGCTTTTACTTATATTGTTTGTGCTTTTGCTTATGCAATTATGGATGATAAGGCTCTGTGTTTGTACTCTCTGTTTTATATGCAATTCTGTATGATAAGGCCATCATTGTGCTTTTACTTATAATGTTTGTGCTTTTGCTTATGCAATTATGGATGACAAGGCTCTGTGATTGTACTGTTGTGGATGTAGCATTCCCTTCCCTCGTTGGGCTTGGGAAGAAGTCCTTATACACCGACAACTATAAGGCTGGAAGGAGACAAAGAGTATACATATCTCATTAGGGTGCGACACCCTACCTCTGCTCAAGGGAAGAACGTCGATTCAGGTATACACAGATTATATGAGAAGTTTCAGAGATACTACGTTCAGAGATTATATGCCCATCTAATTCTCTCTCCGATTAATAGAAACATAGATTTCCATAGATTAAGTCTTCGATTGATCTGAATAGGTTCTATTTGTTTCCTTCCTTCCTGAGAATCAATCTGAATAGGCTGTGTGTGTTTGTTTCCTTCCTGAGAATGCAAGTTTGTCATACACGCAGGAAATTCAAGTTGGAGTGGGGACTTGTGGGGAGCTGAGGTATCCCTCAGATCCTGGAAGAAACAACCCCTGAATTGCCCAGTTTCAATGTTACGACAAGGTAAATCAGCCTTACTTTTCCCGGACAATGGGAATTCCAAATCTGTGATACAAATAGTAGAATCCAATAATTTTATTTATGACCTCCTTAAAACTGTAATCACCTAAATGTTTTGAATCCAATTTTGGTACAGTATACGAAGGCGTCCTTGAGAGCCCGTGCAGAGAGGCGGGCGGGCGGGCATTTGCTGTCTCTGATCGATCGAGAGACTTGTTCAGCCTCTGCACGGTGTTTCTGTAATTAAAAAAATAGAGTGACAGTGCTGCACGATGCCAGTGTTATTCAAACAGCACAGACAGGTATGAATATTTTGTCATACATGTATATTTTTAAGAAATATATATGTAGTAGGCCATTTCCCATTAAATATGTTGTAGCATGCCATTTCCCCTTAAATTTGTAGACAGTAGAATCTTTAAAGCGAATGTGGATGGGTTGCGAATGTAATATTTAGTACCCAATAAATCCTCCCATACATCTCCTTCAATACCATCTAAATCTAGGAAGTTTGCTTTCTTCCACTCTTGATGTCGTATACATTAGAATTATGGGGAGGTTGCCTAATCTAAGTTATAGTTGTTTTAAGGGACTTACTCCTCCACTTCCAACCTTAGGAAGGATTAGTTCCTACCGTTTACTGTTTCTCCATTACCAACTTCCCATAGTAGCCAATTCTGCACAAGAGGGAAGGCTTGGACAATGACCTTCCAACATATCAACAAATTATATTATGAGTATTCTTGGAAGGTCTTCTAATGAATAAGGTTCAATGTATTTTCATAGGATAACTTGGCTTCATAGACCCTTATT
This sequence comes from Pinus taeda, assembly GCA_000404065.3. NCBI lineage: Eukaryota > Viridiplantae > Streptophyta > Pinopsida > Pinales > Pinaceae > Pinus > Pinus taeda. The sequence goes on along the minus strand of APFE030951743.1, from coordinate 21,686 downwards.
TGATATGAGCCTCCATATGCCTCTAGCTACCAAAGCCTTCCCAAAATTAGGCATACTCTAGTAAGCCCCAACTCCTTCAACTTCTTCATCACTTTCGATTTTTAACTATGTTCATGTTCCAACATTTGTATTTTCTCTTCTTACAATGAAGGCTACTAAATGAGTCAATTTCAATGAATAAGTATTTTTTTTATCTCATTATTATAGTAGAGTCTAGACTATTTAATTTTCAAACTTACTTTCATCTAAATGATTTTTTCCCTTTTGAAGTCAAAGTACATGCTCCAATACTAATGCTCAAGATGTAGCAGGGTTTCTCTTCAGTCAAGTTAAGAAGATGATTTCAAACATCAAATTATGTTAGTCACTTTCTTAAATGATAAATAAGTTTATGCATTTTTTTGTTCCACTATATAGAAAGCATGGTTTTTCACTGAATTTTAAAATATATTATTTTTGCAGAGAATCACTGGGATATGTGCATGGCCACGGCATACGAAACATTTACATGTCCATCATGTTCATGACAAAAGACATGAAATGATTATGACATTAATCGCTTTCAAAAGAAATTGACGTTTATTTATTCATTGTGTTGTAATTACTCTCGGAAAACTCGTAATAATAATAATAAAATATTTCTTTTTGAAGGGGCTAAAAAGCCCCTTCTCAATGCCCTTAAGAACGAACCATGGTCATTCTTAAGGGTTTGTACATCCTCTCTCCTTTTCCACTTCTTAGTTTTTACTTTCCTTAGATTTGGTTATGTCTAATAGTAGTTAGCATCATAGATTTTAAGCTAATAACTTTTAATGACATATCAATCTACATTATGGAACATACTTGAAATTTGAAATCCAAAATCAACTTCTTAATTGTTAATGTATGCTTTACACATTTTAAATTCTTAAATGCATTAAAACAATTTATTCATGTTATTTTAATGTAATGTTTGATGACATTTTGTACTTTGTTTATGATTGTCTATGATAATGTTTGTTGTTTGAGTTTTAATGGTTGTATTTACAATGGATATGTATAGCATGTTGATATGTATTTTGAAATGTTTGCGTGTGTGTTTGTCTCCTTTAGCAATGACCATTAACATGATGTTTTTTGTGATGATTAAAATTTGATGTGTGATATGTGTGTATTTGCAATATTTTATGTGTGGTGATCAAAATTTGACGGGTGATATTTGTATGTTTTTGTATTTACAATATTATTTATGTATGGTGATCAAGATTTGATGTACATTCATGATTGTAGCAATATTTTTGGTTTTAGTTTCATTCGTATGGTTGTTTATTTACAATGATTGTGTATGACATTTGGATATGTAATTTGGAATGTGTGTGAAATTTCATTTGGCAATGCTTAGTATCTCCATGTGCTTGTATTTTATGCATTTACAATATTTTTAGGGTGTAATTGATATGTGATGGTTCTATGTTTGTGTATTTTTGCATTTTGATGTGTGTTCATGTATGTAGCAAAGTTTGTGTTTTTTGAGTCATTTGTATGGTTGTGTATTTACAATGATTGTGTATGACATTTGGATCTTATGCATTTACAATATTTTTAGGGTGTAATTGATATGTGATGTTTCTATGTAAATTGTATATGCTTGTATTTTGATGTGTATTCATAATTGTAGCAATGTTTGTGGTTTTTGTTTCATTCGTATGATTGTGTATGACATTTGGATATGTACTTTGAAATGTGTGAAATTTCATTTGGCAATGCTTAGCATCTCCACGTGCTTGTATCTTATGCATTTACAATATTTTTAGGGTGTAATTGATATGTGATGTTTCTATGCTTGTGTATTCTTGTATTTTGATGTGTATTCATGATTATAGTAATGTTTGAGGTTTTAGTTTCATTTGTATGGTTGTGTATTTACAATGATTGTGTATGACATTTGGATATGTACTTTGGAATGTGTATGAAATTTCATTTGGCAATGCTTAGTATATCCATGTGCTCGTATCTTATGCATTTGCAATTTTTTAGGGTATAATTGATATGTGATGTTTCTATGTTTGTGTATTCTTGTATTTTGATGTGTATTCGTGATTGTAGTAATGTTTGTGGTTTTAGTTTCATTTGTATGGTTGTGTATTTACATTTATTGTGTCTGACAATTGGATATGTACTTTGGAATGTGTATGAAATTTCATTTGGCAATGCTTAGTATCTCCATGTGCTTGTATCTTGTGCATTTACAATATTTTTAGGGTGTAATTGATATGTGATGTTTCTATGCTTGTGTATTTTTGTATTTTGATGTGTATTCATGATTGTAGTAATGTTTGAGGTTTCAGTTTCATTTGTATGGTTGTGTATTTACAATGATTTTGTATGACATTTGGATATGTACTTTGGAATGTGTTTGAAATTTCATTTGGCAATGCTTTGTATCTCCATGTGCTTGTATCTTATGCATTTACAAGATTTTTAGGGTGTAATCGATATGTGATGTTTCTATGTTTGTGTATGCTTGTATTTTGAGTTTGATTTGAATAGTATTTACAATTATATTGTATGACTTGTATTTTAAAGTGTGTGTGAATTTCTTTTGGCAATGTGTAAAGTTTACATAGGCTTATATGTTTATGCATTTATAGCATTTTTTGTGTTTGACATGTAATGTTTGTATGTTTGACAATTTTTGGGGTCTCTGTATTTACAATTTCTTTGCTTGCAATAATTAAAACTTTGATGCTTATTTTTTGTAATAATCAAAATTTTACGCATAATGTTTTTATGTTTGCAAAATTTGATCTGCAATCATATATTAATGGAAATTTGATATGCATTGATGATTGTGTATAATTTTTATTATGTTGTTTCTTTTATATCTATGTGTTTAGAATGAACGTGGATGACATATTTTATGTAATTTAAAATAGAAGGTGGGGTTTTTAGTGTAATTATAGGCTAGAAGTGAGGGGGGAGGCCAGATGACTTCCACCTTCATGTGGTTGGCCTCGTTAGTAGAGAATTTATGATTCTTGAAGCTAAGAGAAGCTCTCTATGCAAATACACACATGCAAGCATTAGAGCCCAATTTTTATCATCCTCCACTATATATATATATATATGATGAAGAAATCTGATGTTTAATGTTTTTATGTTTATGTGAATAATCTAGAAATAGTAGAACAAAATCACTCCTCACAAAAGCCCCCACTTTGAGAATATATTTGATCATATTGATACAATTTATTAAAACTTCAATAATAATAATATTTGCATACCATTAAAAATTTATGTTGATTTTTTATAGTAATTTAATATTAATATTAAAAAGATATTTGTTATTTAAATTTTATATATGATAAACGGGTAAAATTGTTTTAATTTAATTCATATTGTTATATATTTCAATATTTATATAATTTAATAATATTTATATTTAAATATTATTAAAATGATATAATCAATTATATAATATCGAAATATCATCTAATCAATATTAATAATATTATAACATGTATAATATTATTTTTTTTCGAATATACTTCACAATTTCATGAATTAATGCTAGTTAGAGTGAGTTAACCCCCATATATATATATAATATATATATATAATTGATTAAAAATTAAAATTAAATATATAATGTTTCAATATATTTGTTTAAAAAAAATGTTTAAATAAAAATATTACAATATATTTAAACATACACTATTAAAAACTTGATGAATAATGTTGTGTATATTATTAAAAAATTATATTGATTTATTTTAATATTATTTTATAATAATTAAAATTTAACTAAAATTTATTTTTTAATGTTTAATTTTTTTTATCAAACAAAAATAAAATTATATCATGCCTCACTTTTTGGCACAATCTTCCCTGTATTAATGATATCTAAGTAGGGATGAATGATATTGAGAGTAACAAAGAAGACATAAAGGGATAGAATAAACAATTAGAAAGATGAATCACTCAAATAAGGGCTCATCCTCAAGCCCGCATTTTTTTCCTTTCTTTTTGGAAACCTTGACCCAACCTTTCAAAGGTGGTTTGATTAAAATGATCTCCCAATTATCATTACGCATTTAGGGAAATTCCTTATCAAATTATGAGGAAGCTAACTAATGAGCTCGTTTAAATATACCCAGAGAAGCATTACTATATAATATCTCTCTACTTGTTGAAGGAGCATGGTCCACACCAAAAGTCGTTGAGCTTTGAATCTTGTCCCCCAAATGGATTTTATCATCAATACTTCATCATTTGAATAAAAGAAGGGTGTCGGAAAGAAGCGAAAAGTGACCTGATTTGAATGAAAAACCCTAATGAGTAATGGCTATCTAGAGGGGAGCTTGACAAATATCTGATAACAAGTTGGTGAATTTGGCACACAATCTCCTGGCAACATATCTGCAAGTGTAATGCAAAATTCCTCTATGAGATAGTCTGGGCCACCATGAGGGTTTTTGAAAATTTTAATTATACATAGATTTTGAAAACCCTAACAGAGCCAAAATTTCATTGTGTATGTATTGTAATAATTTAAATTTAATATTAATAAAATGTTTGTTATTTTTATTTATATATTGAAAATATCTAATATATTTGGTTCATATATATAGATAATTCGAAAGTTTCCATTAATTACTCAAAATACTACTTCATGGTTGATTCCAGTTCAAAACACCCCTAGCTTCATTGCTCCCGGACTGGTTGGCTTGGAGGTATTGACAAAATCACAAACAGAAGAGTAGCATAAAACCAAAGTATCTCATGCATGCAACCCATAGTAAAAAAAAATGACCCAAGATACAAAAACAACTAGCCATCATCTCTGAGCATTAGTATACCCTAGCTGTGGACCATATGATTCATCTCTTGGTGGTGGAGGTTAGCAAAATTCCTCATACACATGGGCCTCTATGTGATCCAGATGGCCCTCCAAGCAAGTCTTCTTATCCATAATATGCTTATGCTTGCGCCGAAGAGATACCAACTTATCTAGTATGTGCCACTAGTTATGCTACAAATCATTCATGAAAGTTATGACTTCATTATATTCATCTTGCCTATCCTAAGCTAATTGCTCAACCATCAGAGTAACTTGATGTAGTTGGGCCTCAATAGATTAAAATCGAGGGGGGGGAGGTCCACCCTTCTTGGAGAGTTGACCTACTAGTCAACTTCTCCCCCAGGACCTTGTTGGTCGACCAGATGCATCACTCTGAGGCCTCAAGGGTCGACACCCTTATGTGTGCAGCCTCTTTATCACTGCATCTCTCGTCATGGCATCCTCGCTATATTAACTCCACGAGACCCCCACCCATAGAGTATCTCCAAATACTAGCACTGTCAACCCAGTCCTTGGATCAATGGTGTTGCATAAGCGACAAACCCTTGACCCACCTCCCTATCTACTCACCCTCTCCTCGCACCAAGAAACACCAGACGCACATCACTAGTAGTCACCCTCGTACCTAGAGCCACCAGGCCCCCACAACACGTGGCCACCCACTAGGGTTAGTATGCCACCCCCAATACAACACCCTTTTAAGCTCGACACCCATAAGAGACCCCTGGCCCCGTCAACAATAAAGCATCTAGTCACCACACTACTCCACCCAACCATTACTGATATGAGGATGGAAAAAATTTAGCTACTACCAAACTCCAAACTAAAGGAACCACAAAGACATAGTTATAGAAATTTACCTACACAATTGTGAAATTGGATGGCCCCCGAGTTGCACTACAGATGACCCCAGTATTAGATGTCACACTAGAATTGTGTTGCCACAAAAGTCTGAAAGCCACCTCCTTCCACCACGAACCAGGGTCCCAAGTATCTCCCTCTAAAACCTCCACCAATGCCGACGCCACACTCTGCCTCTAGAGAATGAATCCCCGTGGAACATACTAACACTAATGAGTGTGTTGTGGCTTAGAGAGTAAGCCACCTTGTGCATCTGAAACAATACCGCCCACCACAACCACCATCTCCATCTCTGGTAACATGGAAATGAAGACCTCAACCAAGCATACCATAATTATAAACCAAACACTCTCCAGAATGTTCGCTAAGCTCACGTTAGGTGAAGCGATCCCATCAAATTGGTTAAACATTTATAATGCGTGTTGGGGAATTAACACCTCGTCGTGAGCCTCTTGTCTGCCGGTTGTCACCCCCATCGGGGTCCTCTATATTCATGTATTCTTAATATATATAAATTTAATAAAATTTAATATTTGAATATTTTTTATATATTTATTAAAAATAATATTACATAATTATATAATTTCTTTAAAATGTTAATTAAATAAATATGATCTTCACGATTTCATGAACTAATATTATTATTATCCAATTTTAACGTCATGGCCAACCCATACACCGCATTGGTGTATGAGACCCATTTATTTGTGGGAGAAGAGACCCACCTCCCTATTTGACTACTAAGTCTACAAATGCATACATACTCTACCCCTCTCTAGTTTTGAACCTATGAGCTCTTAGGAGGAAACACATGCTCTTAACCATTAGGCCCACTCAAGTTCTAATGAGTTGGAAATAAAAAAGCATATATATAAATATATGGAAAGAATAAAGTATTTATTATTTAGATATAACGCACAATGATATATTAAATAATATATTTTTACTATAATTTCATTTAAAATATATAATTTTTTATATTAATTTATACTATTAAAATATGATATTTTATATTTATATATTTTTATTTTTTATCTATATTTATATATTTAATAGAATTTAATGTTCACATAAAATATTTATTTTAACATATTGCAATTTAAATTATATAAATTATGTTTATAAATAACATATCAATGTTTATTATTTAATGTTTATAAATGTGTTTATATATATTTATATGAATGATTAAAAATATAATATTTGCATATATGTATATATTTTATTTTTATATTTATTTTAATTAAATATAATGTTTTCCTTCCATCATTAAAATTTAATTTATATAAATTACGATATATATTTTATATTTACAATTTTAATTTTTTTATATTTATATATATAATTTTCTGTGAGGCTTTGGTTCGATGGAGAAGGGTGCACTGCTAAGGCACACCATGCAATAGGTCACTAGTTATGATCATAAACAAAGTACAAAATGTCATCAAACATTACATTAAAATAACATGAATACACGTCAATACCCAAACAAAAACTATTTTAATGCATTTAGCAATTTAAAATGTGTGAAGCATACATTAACAATTAAGAAGTTAATTTTGGATTTCAAATTTCAAGTATGTTCCATAATGTAGATTGATGTATCATTAAAAGTCACTAGCTTAAAATCTATGATGCTAACTACTATTAGACATAACCAAATCTGAGGAAAAGTAAAAACTAAGAAGTGGAAAAGGAGAGAGGATGCACAAACCCTTAAGAACGACCATGGTTCGTTCTTCAGGGCATTGGGAAGGGGCTTTTTAGCCCCTTCAAAAAAAAAAAATATCATTTTATTATTATGAGTTTTTCGAGAGTAATTACAACACAATGAATAAATAAATGCTAATTTCTTTTGAAAGTGATTAATGTCGTAATCATTTCATGTCTTTTGTCATGAACATGATGGACATGTAAATGCTTCGTATGTCGTGGCCATGCACATATCCAAGTCATTCTCTGCAAAAATAATATATTTTAAAAATCAGTGAAAATCCATGCTTTCTATATAGTGAAACAAAATATGCATAAATTGATTTATCATTTAAGAAAGTGACTAACATAATTTGATGATTGAAATCATCTTCTTAACTTGACTAAAGAGAAACCTTGCTACATTGAGCATTAGTATTGGAGCATGTACTTTGACTTCAAAACGAAAAAAATCATTTAGATGAAAATAAGTTTGAAAATTAAAAAGTCGAGACTCTACTATAATAATGAGATAAAAAAGGTACTTATTCACTGAAATTGGCTCATTTAGTAGGCTTCATTGTAAGAAGAGAAAATGCAAATGTTGGAACATGAACATAGTTAAAAATCGAAAGTGATGAAGAAGTTGAGATTTAAGAAGGTGAAGGAGTTGGGGCTTACTAGAATATGCCTAATTTTGGGAAGGCTTTGGTAGCTAGAGGCATATGGAGGCTCGTATCAAATAAGGGTCTATGAAGCCAAGTTATCCTATAAAAATACATTGAACCTAGTTCATTAGAAGACCTTCCAAGAATGCTCATAATATAATTTGTTGATATGTTGGAAGGTCATTGTCCAATCCTTCCCTCTTGTGCAGAATTGGCTACTGTGGGAAGTTGGTAATGGAGAAAGAGTAAAGGGTAGGAACTAATCCTTCCTAAGGTTGGAAGTGGAGAAATAAGTCCCTAAAAACAACTATAACTTAGATTAGGCAACCCCCTAGAATTGTAATGTATATGGCATCAAGAGTGGAAGAAAACAAACTTCCTAGGTTTGGATGGTATTGAAGGAGACGTATGGGAGGCCTATACAAGAAAACTGAAAATGAGTCATGTTAGAATTAAGAACATAGAGGATGAATTGGTTTGGTCAAATAATGGAGCCGAGTCAAACATTATAGGTGGGACTATTTTTCTTAAGATAACTATAATGGAAAAAGCAACATAAAAAAAGAAAATGGTAATGGTGAGCACCTGTGTATCCTGAAGCCCATCAGTGGTTTGCTTCCTGCGTCCCATTCCCGCTGAGAACCCGTCACACAGCAGCTGAAAATGAATCCCACAATAATGAAATCCAATTACTTACCGAAACAGATAAATTCAGCAGGTTATCCAAATTTCTATTTATAAATAAAATGAAAAATAAGAAAATATACCCATCGATGAGGAGTTGATCCAGTGGACTGGCGCTGGGAAGAATATGAACAACACACAGTGGTCAGACATTTTGATTTGTGACTCTGATGCCTGAAGTTGTTGCTCTGCTCGCTGAACATGCTTGTAAATCCACGCACTAGGTCCCACTGGCACAGTGATCCACCTCGTCCACGCTTCTCATGTTCTCCGTATAACAGTGCGGGTGGATCGGTGCCAGGTCATCCATTTGTTCATATATTCAAAACAAATAATCGAAGGTTCACATGTCGTTGACTATTAAAACCAATCGAATCTAAGCTAAGAAAACACATATTTTTGGTCATTTCATTACATGCAATGGAATACCAGTCGATCACAAATACAGAAAGCATCAACATGGTTTTACAAAGCCCTGGGTCACATGCTCAGTGGTAGTCTTCGATGCTGAGGGAGATCATCTCACCATCACTTCAAGGTTTGCAAAGTATGCACTGCTTATCAATTTTTAACCATCACACTGGACGCCCTGAAGTAGAGGTTGAGGATTTATTGGGTACTAAATATTACATCCGCAACCCATCTACATTCGCTTTAAAGATTCTATTGTCTGCAAATTTAATGGGAAATGGCCTGCTACAACATATTTAATGGGAAATGGCCTGCTACATATATATTTCTTAAAAATATATATGTATTACAAAATATTCGTACATGTCTGTGCTGGTTGAATAAGATTGGCATCATGCAGCACAGTCACTCTGTTTTTTCACAGAAACACCGCGCAGAGGCTGAACAAGTCTCTGGATCGATCAGAGATAGCAAATGCCCGCACCCTAATGAGATATATATACTCTTTGTTTCTCCTTCCAGCCTTATAGTTATCGGTGCATAAGGACTTCTTCCCAAGCCCAACGAGGTAAGGGAACGCTACATCCACAATAGTACAATCAGAGAGCCTTGTCATCCATAATTGCATAAGCAAAAGCACAAACAATATAAGTAAAAGCACAACGACGGCCTTTTCATACAGAATTGCATATAGAACAGAGAGTACAAACACAGAGCCTTATCATCCATAATTGCATAAGCAAAAGCGCAAACAGTATAAGTAAACGCACAATGATGGCCTTATCATACAGAATTGCATATAAAACAGAGAGCAGAGCTACCACTTGTATGCATTTAACAACAAAATTGATAACAGAGAGCTACTTATATGCATTTAACAAAATTGAATTAACAAAAGAAAGACACACATAAACAAAGAGACTATACAGAAGTTGACCATATCAGATGAACATTAACCAAAGAAGACGGAGAAAGTTGAAACAAAGAGACTACACAGGATTTTTCCAGAAGAGAGGAGGATGGGGATGACGATGTGGATGTGGCAGGATTTAATTATGTGCCTCTATTTAAATCTATAACTAGAAAAAGAAGAAAAACAGAGTCTCTATTTGAATTTATAACTAGAAAAAGAAGAAAAACAGAGACTCGATGCATAGAAATTCACCTAATCTACCTGCGATTGATTGAATCCCATCCCATGCAAATATGAATTCATATAAATACGTTTAGCCTAGAAATTTCTGTGCATTCAAAAACTGAAGCAGGGCATGTACCAATTCATAATTAGGCAAGTTCTGTGGATTCAAAAACTGAAGCAGGTGCCCGTTCATATTTGTGCATTTAGCCTGGTAATTCAATATATGCTAGAATAGAGCTAATTGCATGAAATAATTACAAAATCATATTAATTCTAATTCTTGCAGTGTATGCCAATTACTAAGCCAATCTAATCTAACATCTGTGTGAAGGTTACATGTACAGAAATTTGCATACCTGGGATTGAGGAGGATATGGGTGGGTATCTCCTCATTCACATACCTTTCGCTCCGGTGATGTCTGTCTACCTTGAGAAAATTGATGTGATGTATGTTTACCTTCAACTCCCTGTACCGCGCAACACAACAACACGCAAACCAGACCAGACCATACCAGACAACACAAAACTCATACAGAGACCAGACAAGACTACACAAAACTCATACAGAGACAACCAGACTCACAAGCATACATGACATGGAGCTCCAAGACAAGACTCATACAGCGAAGCGCAAACATACATGACATGGAGCTCCAAGACAAGACTCATACAGCGAAGCGCAGTAGCCATGGGAGGAGGAGGAGCAGATTCGTAAAAGGCAAAGATTGGGACAAGGATCGGAAACAAATATTGGCTGGATTCAACGGTAAAGCTTTTCTTGACTGCCACCTCTGCAAAACAAAAGCACTTTTCTTGACTGCCAGTGCAACAAAAAAGCACTTTGTGGGGACATGATCTTGGATTGCCAGTTTTTGCGAAGATAATTTTGTTCCCGGCTCAACGAAAAAGCACTTTGTGGGGACATGATCTTGGATTGCCAATTTTTGTGATGAAGATAATTTTGTTGCCATTAGGATTAGGAGGAGTATATGTCATAATTCAATGGGTGTAATAATCTAATCTAAGGGTAACCTCTCTGTTAAACGTTCACAATCTTTAGCGCTAAAATATGCCTTGCAGAGGCCAATTACACTTCACACTTGGTGTTTATAAAGCATTACATGCATATTTATAGTTTTAAAGTACATATATTACTAATTTATAATTTAGTAAGAATGTATATTCTAGGTGAGTGTAATAAAAGTTAAATCTATCTTTTAAAATTATTCTTAGTAAATTGGAGAATGCTCCCAACCAATCAAGTTACTAACTCTAGAGTTGTTTCACAATATTATTGTTTAGGTTTATTAATTACCTATCCAAGGGAACAACTAGATTTAAAATAAGCCCAAAACACACTCCCATTCATAATGACCAAACTTATTATAGCTTGGGAAAGCGAATTTTAAAGGGAATTACACGCAGATGCACTGAAAAATGTTCATGTTTTCGAACTTATCTTTCTTCATTCATTATCGTATCCATTTATAAAATGTTAAAGAGGTTGATTTCATCTTCATTCATTAATTTCCTCCTTAAATACTACTTTCATGGATTTCCATACGGTTAACACATTTGACATGTGATGGGGAGAAGATAAGCACATATGCCATGCATAATAATATATAATAATTGTCATCGGTAACATAACGAGATTGAGATTTATCATTGAATATATGATAAATGATCATCCACTTTGATGGAATAATTTAAATCATTACAAATAACATCTTAATTATCAACTATTCAACAATTTTGAGAAGGATGAAGTTCAAAACTACTTACAGATTAAATTTAATTCATAGATTAATCTCTCTCTCTCTCTCTCTCTCTCTCTCTCTTCTAAAAAACATTAAAAATGTTTCACCCAAATTTTATATAATAAAATCACTGAAACTCTATTAAAAAAAATTACGAAATCCTTACTAATTTAAATAATTTGTACAAATATTACTACACATTTTGCATATTAATTGATTAAAAAAAATATACTTTTAAATAAATTTCCTTTGCATCTAAACATCCCATGGTCTACCCGAATGGAAAAGGTTGTAATCCAGGCTCAACAAATCGATCTTTCTGGTTGTCATTATATTTTTCTCGTTTGATTTGAGAGTTCAAGGGTCAGGTATGATATGCAAAATTAATCACTGAAAGACATCTCACATCCTTCATATAACTGTGTCAAATTTTTCCATTAGGTTTCTTCCATTTGATTTGAGAGTTCAAGAGTCGGATATGTATGCAAAATGCACTTCTCCTTCGTAAACATCCAACCAGAGCACCCACAAGGAGATGATTCTAACTCGCCACCTCGAAGAGTTCGGTGGCATTTTCAGCTAATACCTAAAGCATTTCTAGAGAAAAATGAATGACAAATTTATTCCTTTCAATTTATGAAACAAAAATCACCCCTATTGTTGTGAAGATTTTCGAGATTTTCAAAACATTCAATAAACATCCAGGATGGACTCCGCACAAGGCATTATTCATATGACAGGGTCCCCATACATTCAAGAAAGATTTTAAGTGGCTCTCTTGGACTCACCAAGTTTCGACCTTGCGAACTACCATTGGATAATAAAGAAAATCATATTGAACTGCATTACAAAGGCCTCCCTGAAATGGATCTGGTTGGGAGTAGGAATAGAGTCTAGAAGGTTAAGTGACCATGGAAGGAGATTACTATGAAGAAGGCCATAATTATGGAACAAGAATTAGGGATGATGTAGAGTGGGAGGTGAAAATGACCATCAGGGGTTTCAACGTGCTATAGGACAAGAATGGTCTATGGAGATGTTCCTAAGGGGAATTCACCACTATTATTGACAAGATTCTTGAGAGATTTCCAAATATTCCATAAACAGTTGGACCAGATTTGAGAAAAACATTCTTGACTTGAAAGTTGAGAGACTCTCCACACATTCCAGAAAGAATCATGACATAAAAACTTTGGGTCGATTTTCACAGTAAAAAGTATGAAACTAGATGTTTTAGCTTACAAACACTAAAAAGTATGTAAATTGGTGTTGACTTTGTTTGGAATGCCATAGGCTTTATTTAATGACCAAAAGTCTACCCAAAATTCATAGGGTTTCGACCTCATGACCTACCACTAGCAGATAAAGAAAATCCTATTGGGATGGATTGCAGATGACTTTGTGAAATAACCTAGGCTAGAGGAGCAGGAATCGACTTAATTGGAAGGTCGGTGACCGATCAAGGGAGCTTGCTATAAAAAAAGGCCATAATGATGGAACGATAATTGGGGACAACACGGAAAAGGAAAGGGAATGGGACCATTGAAGATTTCAACGTGTTATGGATTGATAATGGTCTTTGGAGAGGTCCATGATAGGAATTTGCCACTATTATTGACAAGATCATCAAGACACTTTTCATATATTCAATAAATGTTTAGGCCAAGCTAGAGATAAAAAATCTTATTGACATGAGAGACTCGCCAGATATTCAGGAAAGACTTGAGCCAAAAAAATTCCATGTTAGTTTCAAAATAGAGATATTAAACTTGATTTTAAAGCAAATGAGCGCTTAAACGTATTAAACTCATTTTTTGCATGTTGTCACCTACGAAGGATTATTTTATTTGACATGTTAGAGAATTTCTTTTATGTCAAAAAAGCTACCCTAAACTCATTGGGATTTGACCTAGTTACTTATCACTAACAAATAAAGAAAATATATTGGAATGGATTGCAGAGTGCTTTATGAAACAAACTAGCCAAGGGGAGAAGGGATATATTCTGGAAGGTTGAGTGTCCAGTCAAGGGAGGTTTCTATCAAAGAGGGATCAAATTATGAACAAGAATTGGGGATGATGTAGAGACGAAAAGGGAAAGCGACTATAGAGGGTTTCACGGTGCTATCGAGCAAGAAGTATTTTTTGAAAGGTTCGTGGGGGGAATTGAAAGGGAATGGGAACATGAATTTAAAGTGAGAGAAAATGAGAAAAGGTTCAATTTATGAGAAGTCGAAAAGGATAATTGAATCGGAAAGAAAATTTAAAGGGAGGGAGACAAAAGGAGAAAAGGTTCTTTTGATAGGAATAATGAAAGAGAAAGGGGCGATCCTTCTTCACAAGGTGGGGAACAACAGGACCTTTCCATCTTGAATAGAATTTCACTTGGTGATCTTACTTTCAACTCCAAACCTATCACTTCCAACTTGACAATATTACTTGAGAAAATATTAATGGCACAAAGACTATTGTGCTACTGTTTGCAATGACATTCTTAAGGTAAGATTCTTCCTCTCACTTATATGTTGTTCTATTTAATTACACAGTTCACTTTTTCTTTAATGTGGTTCTCCGAGGAGTTATCTTTTTGTTTGCTTGTCCTTTTTTCCTAAGTTTGTTTGTTTGGTGTTTATCTTTTCTAACGCAATCTCCCAAGGCTATTACATAACCGTAAAATCATATTAGTGTTATTTATTTCATTAATTTATTCCAAATCTTAGCATCTCAAATTGTCATTTTAGAGAGGTTTAGACTACAATTATATGTCAATTTACTAAAAAACCAACCTTATGTATTGAAATTATAAAGTTGCACATTACATGCTCTTGTAGAGAAAATCAAACCAAAATAGAACGTTTGAAAATATTGTATTTTGAAATATTGCTTGCAAGCGTGTTTGGAAAAAATGATTTCTTCTTATAAAAACACGTTTATATGTAGTTTAGTAACAAACCTTTTCATTTCTAGTTCTCCATATTTATTGAACTCGGGAGGTGAAAAATGTTGACCTATTAGGAGGTGAAGGCTAGGGAAAAGGCATGGCATGATTTCCATATCAAGCAAAAGAAATCCCAGGTTGATGATCTTGTGTTGATGTATGACAACGAATTTATGAAACACCCTAGGAAATTTCATATGCATTAGGTTGGATTGTATCTTATGCAGTATGTCACAAATGCAATGACAGTACAATCGGAGAAACTGAATGAGGATCCCATCAATGACTTGTCAAAGGGAACCGACTAAAATTGTCTAGAGACAATTACCCCACTTTCCAAAGTTGATGTGTTTGTAGGGGTAAAAAATATTTGTTTTTGTAACCTTATTGGCATTCACAGGTCAACATTGTGAAGTAGAGAGCCCAAAGAATGTTGTGTTGGCAGGAACAATGTGACTAACTTGGAAAAGTAGATATATCTTGTTACAGTGAAGGGCTAACACATTGTGCACCAAGAACATTGCACAGCCACATGTATAAGCATTCAAGGAAAGTGTGTAGTACCAGTGATAACATGAAAAGTGGACTACATCTAGTGGTCAATGATGCCAATAGAAACCAAGAAATTGTAGAAAAAGGAACCAGTAAAAGCATGTGCCACCCATGTGGATGGGCATTGTGGAAATATATTAAAAGGGACATTAAATCTATTAAATAAAAATGTGTCCTAGATCAGCGGAAATGTTAGGAAGGTTGCTTGGCATGAATTCTACCATGGCTAGAATCACAAACTATGTTCATGACTAGTGAAGTTATTATAAGATATAACCAAGATTACTAAAAGTTATTGTTCTTGAAAATGTGCACAAGGCATGTAAGTCACTAAGACTTCATCCAATTCTTTTCTCATTGTCTCATATTTGTAAGAGTAAAGTCGAGGCGTGAAGCACAAAACTAATCAAAATGTAGTTGTAGATGAATTTTGTATTTGTTAGATACATATGCCATGGCCTCATCATTAGTTCCCAATAAATCAAGGACATAAGTCGCTAGTGGTGTGCGGACTCCACAACTTGTTGCAAAATAAAAAACTCAGTTGTTGAAAGAGCCAAAGTATAAATTGTTAACACCTTCAATTCTGAAAGGTGTTATCAAATAAGGTGGCATGCTCAACATGATCGACAAGCTGAAATTTAATGAACACTTTGTCACATACCCCAACAATTTTCCCCAATTTGCTAAGGTAAAGTACATGACTATCATAGTCCAACCAAGACTTCCACGGGTTTGTGAACCTCAACAATGGACTAAGGGGGTTGATAAATCAAGTATTTTAAATTTGTTAGATATCCCCCATTTTGGTCTAGTAATGAAGTAAATATTTGTGTTAAATTACTCCCGGTTGCGTACAAAATAGAGATGTGGCTCTGTGAGCCTATAGAAATTGATTCATAACTCATATCTAGGATTTATGGGTTATCCATTTCATAAAAATAATGAAAATGATGTTGGTAAGGAGGTGATAGAAAAATACAGTGCAGTTTGTGGATGGAGGGGGATATTAATATCCTTTATAAGTGATGAGCAGGTGAATTTTTCCACGCTATTAATTTCTTGTAAGTTTCTTAGGAAGTGCCAAAATGAGCATTGACTTGTAGGAGAAGTGGCTATTGCAACGAAATGTGGCACACGTGTCACCCTACTGAGTGCTCGTGCAAAATTTGGTGCTCCAAACAGTTCTCTGTTTCGGACAAATGTGGGTGACATCATCAACATTTTCTGACAACTATCCAGGGCCTCAGCTTGAAACGTGACTAATTGCTTGACACAGAGATCAATGCACCACTTTTGTGTCTTCAACATCCGTTCCCCGTTCCCACAATTTCTAAAGATGTATCGTGCTTATTGTACATAGTCACTGATCTCTCGGGTTATCCTCTTACCATAAAAGGCTTCGTGACCTAATTTGACTCAAACGTATTAGAAGCCTTCTACCAGCTTATCTGATTGAAAATGTAAGAGGTGAGGGCCCTCAAATGAATGTCCCCCACATATGGAACCGGATTAAATTCTCTATCAACACGTAGGAGATACTCATGCATGTAAAGCTCACACATCAAATGCTGAGTTGGCACATCATGGGCTCTCAATATCTGGAGGAACTGTACACAATCCTCAATCTCATGACTAATTTCTTTCTTGATGCTTTCCAAACAGAAGAAAAGAAAACATTCATGCAAAAATAAAGAGTAACTGGAAGCAGGAGGGCGACGTGCCATCACCTCCTATGCTAAATTGAGAATTCGTTCTTTGTCGGATTTCAATTCTGCCACTTGCCTTTCCAGTCGCTCCACCTTGAGTTGCTGCTTTGCATACCTCAATCGCATTATATCTATGTGCTCCACATATTGGAAGATAGTCGTGGATGCTCGTTCTTGGGCTTTCTTCACTTCGTTCTGATATCGCGCCACGGTGGATTTCCAAGTTTGTACTTCAACCGTCAAAGAAAACTCACTGCCTTCAAACAAATACTCGATAGGGTCTATCTGAGTGGCAATAGAGGTTGTTTCCACTTCATCTACCTGTGTCTCTGCTTCGGCCATCGTGGCTTTGGGCTTCTTAGCACGCCACTTATATTTCTTCACTTGTTTCTTCAACTGGTGCACCTGCCTTCTCAGCCTATTCACCTCTGTTTTGAGCTGTATTGTTTCTTTGAATTGCATCTAATATTTTTGCTTAACAGGAAGCCTCCATTTCTCACACAACTCTATCCATTCTTGTTTGACCACCACCTCATCTGGTACTGTAACCGGTTCGACCGGTGGTGGATTACTCGAGGGAGTATCCACACAGTTAATTGACGGGGCTGCTTTGCTTTGTCTCTCTTCCTTGGTAGCAATCACTTACTTACTGACTCTTGCCTCGACCCGTTGTGAAGCTATCTCGATAGGTGGTGGACTCACTTGATGGGTGTCCATCGATGTTTCAGCCAAAATTTCCCCTCCATGTTCCCTTGTTTCAGAAACACCTGTCTCTTCCTCTCTTTTGGGTTCCTGGGAAAGGTCTCTCTGGAATTTTGCGGCCAACAAACTTGTGGCAGTTGGTCCCTTATTCGACCCATCAAACTTCAAAATCGGTGGAACGACAACATCCTCCCCTGCGTGTCGGGAAGAGCGAGACACCCTCGCCCCTTTTGGAATGGAGAAGTAAGAGGAAAATTGAAATAATTTTCCCCCCTGATCTATCTCGTCCCCGGCTGTGACCTCGAGCTCTTTCCCTCTGTCTGCAACATCTTTGCTCTGGGTTAAAACCCCTGTCTGTGCAGTCCCCCGTTCCGAGGTTGACGTTGGTTCTTGTCGAGCAGCATCAGTCTCAACATCTAATTCCTCTGCATACCAGGGCTGGACGGGTTGATGGTGGTTCTTGTGTAACACCACCTTCCGTATCCAACAATTCTTGATCAGACGATGCTGGCACTGTTTCTTCCAGGACGACATTGATAAAAATGGATTCTTGCATCATTATGTCAATTCCGTCCATTATACCTATAGCCTCTCCTTCTATTGGCCCCACGGTTCTTTCAGCTTCGGGCCCCTCTCGTCCTGGTTCATCTTCCTCCATCGGTTCCACGGTCGAGAGTGGTCCTTGTGGGACACCCCCGGCCGCAATATTAACGAATTCTTCCACCTCATCCTGATGTGGTACCTCTTATCTTGTTATAGCGTTGCTGATTTGCTCCACTGGCTCCATAGTCGAGGCCAGTTCTTGTGAGACAGCCTCGGTCGTGGTGCTTGTGACCCTTTCTATATCGGCCCCTTGCTACAACACTTCTTCTTCCAATGGTTCTTTGGTCGAGGTTTATTCTTGTGGGGCAGCCTCGACTATCCTCTCCGGTTCACGCTCCCGATTTTGTTTCAGCCCCTTGGGTTCCATCTCCATTTCTTCTGGTTCTTCTTGGTCTATGTGTTCGTCCTCTCCTCTGGGTTCTTCCTCCATCGCTTTCGACTCTTATTCTCTAGTGGCTCTAGTAGCTTCTATCTCTTCCTCTGTAGAATCCCGGAATGTTTCCCACGGGATTTGAAGTCAATCGATTGCATGCATAACTAACAGTCGGACCAACCCATGGTTGGCAATGACTACCGCAACTTGTCGTGAACGCCGAGCAGATTGCGCCATCATCTGGAGACTTTTTAACAGGAAGAACGACATATTCAATGAGAAGGCTTTCGACTGTGGGAACCAGAGGTGAGCCAACATTCTGAAATGATATTTAAACACGGTGGTATACCTCCCCTTGCAGGTTATGTATCTCACTACAAAACCTGCTACCTCACCCCATGGGTGTGGTAATGAATTCTGGTCATACCCCCGACCTTTCTAAACAACATTCTCTCTGGCTTGCAAAAATGCTTCAGGGAACTCCGGGAGGGAGGTTCTTCGCGAAAACCATCTCTACCCCTGTTGGGATAGCCCACTGACCTCTACAATGGTTTCCTCTATAACAGGGATTTCTATCCCCCAGACCCGAGAGCTCCCTTACTCTAAATTGAGTGCAAATTCAATCGCAATTGCCTCATTAAACCCCTGCAACCTGTTGAGATAGACGTTCCACCCTGCATTTTCAAAAACCTGCCATACTTCCCGATTATTTCGGACCATTGTTGTATCCTTCAGCTCATGGTGCACAGCCAACCCACCCATCGTTGTAGGAACTGGATCGACACGATGGATACAGGCGGTTGGTAGGGGGTGTAGGAATTTACAGGGTAAGTTCCTCAGACATAACACCAAAGGACACCACTCACAAACAGATCACAGATCAATACACCAGTATTGGTGACGTGGTTAAAACCCTCAAAGAGGGAAACAATCCATGGCCTGAGCCAACGCGGCCACTTCAAGCAATTTATTAATAAAAGAATGAAAATTTACATAAGCTTCTCTCATGAACGGTTACCCTAAAAATGACCCTCCATGCTCTCTAAAAAGAGATCATGGACCAATCGGGTGTTAAGCCACAAATCAAGTGTCGATAATACCGAGGAGAGAATGAACCGTCGGATCACTACATATCGTGAACACCGGATTGTAAGTTACAAAAGTACATAGTAAAGAAACACACTTTACCTAACTCTACACAAGACCAAGTTATACTTAACTATTTCCTATGTGTCAGAATATCCTAACAGGGGGAGAATAATAGCAATCCAAACTAACGATGGCAAAAATGTTAGCATGGTGGCCATGAGGTAAAAGAATGGTAATAATGACTGGTACACCTCAAAAAACACAGTAAATAATGGCAGGGTATGGTAGTACAAGTGAATGATTATGGTGACTGAATACAACATACCAGGGAAATGACCGATAACGTTTTTGGCGTACGATTTCAAATTCCAATGCATCAAAATCATGATTACAAAATCGCAATATTTTTGGTTTCGGTTCGCATTAGATTTGGTAATGATGTAATATAATTACAATTTTAGGTATGTCGTCGTTTAGTTATGACGGGACCCCCCACCCCCCCAACTAAAATGCGGTTGTTTGCGGCACGTACTGGTCTATTCTTTGGAATATTTTAATTAAATTTGTAAGAGTCAATGAAGGCATACCTAACCACCTACTTGGCGGTGGAGTAACAACAAAAATAACTAGTGGAGTAATAGCAACGACGGAGTAATAGCACCGACGGAGTAACAACACCGGTGGAGTAACAAAATGATAGAGTAACAGCAGCGACGGAGTAACAACAACGACGAAGTAACAACACCGACGGAGTAACAACAACGACAAAGTAACAACACCAGCAGAGTAACAACAACGACAAAGTAACAACACTAGCGGAGTAACAACAACGGCAGAGTAACAACATCGGCGGAGTAACAACAACGGCGGAGTAACAACGCTAACAGAGTAACAACGACGACGAAGTAACAGCACCAACGGAGTAATAGCAACGATAGAGTAACAACACCAGCAGAGTAACAACGGTAGAGTAACAACACCGGCGGAGTAACAACAATATATATTAACAGAAGGTAGAAAGAGTGTTCTCTGCACCAACAACCATTAAACATGACGTATCAGAAAGATGTTTGATGAAGGCATCCTTAGAAGTTGGATGGTGATATAACTTCAGACATTGTCTATTCACTAGGAAGGAAGTACGATTTTCATCTGTCATAACCAATCTAATTGTTTCATTGTCGAATACATCATCCACTTCATAGGGTCCCATCCAACGAGTGTGAAGCTTTCGTTTAAAATCTTTGAACCGGGAGTCATAGAGAAATGCCTAGTCCCCTGTATGAAACACCTTATTCTTGATAAATTTATCATGCCATTTCATTCTTTGTTGTTGGATAGCAGTGGTTCTCTGGACATACACAGAACGAATCTCGTCTAACTCATTGAGTTGTTCCAGTCGGTGTTTTTGGGCCTCTGATAAGTCTAACCCCACTTCCAAAGCCGTTCTGGGCATATTGATCTCGAACTCTACTGGAAACAAGGGAGACTTCCCATAGACTAGCTCAAATGGTGAAAACCCGATTGTATTCTGCCATGTAATCCTATACTCCTAAAGAGCTTCTGGAATTTTTTGCGACCAATCTCGGCGATGACTTGCTATAGTTTTTGTCAAGATATTTTCCGATACCTTGTTTGTACTTTCTACCTGTCCATTCGCTTGGGGA
>APFE030951742.1:1975-38984 GCA_000404065.3 Pinus taeda | reverse complement strand
ATTAATAGAGAACATACATAACCATCACATTCGCTGATAATAGAGTCACGTTTCTGGATCCTCAGCCTAAGTTACTCATAGACTAAAGTATGCAAGATAATGTCATATCAGAGTCAAGAAACTAGGGTGGGCACTACATCACGTATTTGGCATATTCCAATACATATGGAATCGTACTTTATTCTTTTTGCAGAGCTGGAGCTTTGTTTTGTGGATCACAAGGTCTATTTGCATTTTTCGCTTGAAAATTTGCTTCAGGTATTGGGTATTCTCCAATACATGTGGTGTTGTACTTATTCTTTTTGCAGATGTAAAGTTGGTTGGGTGGATCGCAAGGTCTATTGTTATAGTTACAAAATCTTATTTCGAAAATCTGGCCACACTGTCATATGGCCCAAAGGGGATATGTGGCCTCTGTGTTGAGCAATGAATGATACGTTCCCTTAGCTACAACACTTGTGCTTACCAAATTCCAGTTACTTGGGCTCAGTTTCCACTTCGTAATTTAGAGATCATTGTTCTTCTCATTATGTGCCAATCATCATCCTATCTCTACGATCTGAGCTTTATTTTTGTGGTATCCACATTTCACTCTACGAATCCGTACCCGTAGGCTTTCATGCCCTCCCATTGATTACTACTAAATCATATCACTCATTCCCTTTCATTTATTACAACTAAATCACGTCATTCTGATGTAATCACAATGCTCTCTCTCTTCGTTTTTTTTTTAACACATGGTGAATCGGTAACTATCAAGAATAATCCAGGGGAGACCCAGGATCAAACCTCATAGCTGCCACTATAACACCAAGAGTATAACCAACCACCTGTAAGTCGGGTATACTAATATCCCTATGATTTTAGCAAGAGCAGACTCAGACGGTTTGGGGAGTCCTCCCCTCTAGCCACCACCATAACAGGTCACTGTACTCCGTGAGATTAGAACCTAGGTCTCCTGAGCTTCGCTCGACAAAACCTACAGTTAAACCGCACATCACTGTACAATGCTCTCTCTCTTCGTTACAACGGCCATATGCCAAAAAATAAAGGCTACCGCTCGTGTATTTAAGTTGGGCACTCGCGTTTCTCTACCCATATATGAGGGGAAAATGCAAGGGAAGGCGTGGACTTTATCCATATTCCCAATGTATATTACAAGCTATGTCCTAATTACTTGATTGAAGCATAGTGTACTTCTCATGGAATACTAGCACGATTATGTGGTGCATTGTGGGGGTGATGTGGTGTATTGTGGGGGTGGTAGTCTCATTTCAATATCATAGTTTATTAGTTTAATGAGTAAACATGAATTATGCTTTATTAGTTTCACTTTTAAGTGCACTAACAAATATTATGAATGTTTTTTTTTTCCATATGCTTTGGAGTCACTGTTTAATCCTCTCAGTACTTATAAGATTTGATGGGCAAATAGTTAAAACTACAATAAATTTTACTTCAAACTATGTATCAATATGTTCATCTTCATGAGACTTCAAGTTAGATCCACATCACTAATATGAAAATGTATTGATTCTTTAGAATTTTAGCTACTCTTGAGCATTAAGTTTCATTATTTTAAAACCTTACACTTACAAGACTTGTATCCTTACTCCAAGTGTGAAGCACAAATTAACTCCCTAAAACCCTTCATCTTACCATCCTCCTCCTACAACACCTTTGATGCCACCATCACCACACCTCTTTCCATTCCTTTGCAAACCCTTCATCTTACCATCCTCCTCCTACAACACCATTGATGCCACCATCACGACACCTCTTCCCATTCCTTTGCAAGGATATTTAGAATCAAACCCCCATTGGTGCTAGACACCCTTGACGCATCAATCCCTCCTCTAAAATTTTTACCTCACATACCTTATCTCATGCAACCCCTTACCTACCTTCTTTACCTAGCTTATCTCATGCAACCCCTAGACACCCTTGACTCATCAATCCCTCCTCTAAAATGTTTACCTCCCCTACCTTATCTCATGCAACCCCTTACCTACATTCTTCACCTACCTTATCTCATGCAACCCCTTACCTACCTTCTTGCACTACCCAATCTCACTATGTTCCACTTCATTGAACTACCCAATCCCACTATATTCCACTTCACTCACACACCTAGTCAACAACCAATTCAAATTTCAATTTCTCTCACTTTCTAGTTATTTCATCCAATTTTTCGATATTGTTGTCCCACTTCATTGACATACCTAGTCAACCATCAATTTAAATTTCACTTTCTCTCATTTTCCACTTATCTCATCCAACGTTTGGATATTGTTGTATTGTTGTCCCACTTCATTGACATCGCTAGTCAACCATCCATTCAATTTCACTTTCCCTCTTTTTCCACTTAGTTCATCAAGTTGGATATTGTTGTCCCACGTCATTGACATAGCTAGTCAACCATCCATTCAATTTCACTTTCTCTCCTTTGCCACCTATGTCATCCAACTTAAGAATCTTATTATTGTCGTGTGCTTCCACTTAACCAACTCCCACCTTTTCCAAATCCATCTACATACCCCCTTATAAGCATTCCTATTAAGACTTTAACACTATTAGACTTTCTATTAACCCTCCATCCATGCTAACCATCCTTTAAACTTTCCTACTAGAACCCATAACCCATGCAAGAATGATGGTTATTATAGCACAATCACACCTTTTAGAAATCATTTCTATTTATTGGAACCATATTAGTGCACACCTTTTTGAACACCCATGGGCTATTCTAGTTTTCATATTTATACCTTGGAAAGACCACTTTCACATACCTATAATGGTTTCTCAAACAAATATAGTAGCTAATTTTAGTCACAATCATTTACCTCAAAAAAATATTCACCTTTTACGATGTAAATATTTTATTCTACTTCCTTTTCTTTGCCTTGACCTATTCCTAAACATAGAGGAAAAAAAAGACTCCTCGTTATATTAAACCAAGAAGAAGATTCTTTATTTTATTAAACCATGAGGAATTAATACAACTTGACTTATCTCAATAAGCTTATCCTTCTTAACAATGAAAATATGTAAATATTTCATTCTACTTCTTTTTCTTTGCCTTTGACCAATTCCTAAACATAAAGGAAAAAGAACTTGACTTATCTCAATAAGCTTATCCTTTTTAGCAATGAAAATATGTAAATATCTCATTCTACTTCTTTTTCTTTGCCTTTGACCGATTCCTAAACATAGAGGAAAGAGAGGACTCTTTCCTTGTATTAAACTAGGAAAAGGATTGTTTTAGTTTATTAAACTAGGAGGAATTAATACAATTTGACTTATCTCAATCAGCTTATCCTTCTTAGCAACACTTTCATTGAGGAAATAGCTAGAATAGATGCAACCCTCAAGCTACATGCCTTTAATTTATTTTCCAATTAATTTATTAATATATGATTTATGTGCACCCATTGTAATATTATAACAAAGCCTTTTGGCAAAGTGAATAAGCAATAAGTTCGTACATGATTTTCTATTGCTATATATAACTTTTTTCCCTATATAAATATGATTAATTATTAGAGGTTTATTCAACGGTTTTCTTGGATAAAGGTTTTGAATCCTTAATATGTGGGACATGAGGGTGCACTACTTAAGAAGGGAATCTCACTAGGGATGCCTTTTTCTAGAGAATGTTATTTCATTTCATAGAACATTAATTGTTAAGTAATTGCATTTTGAATGAAATTTCAAGAGAAACATAGATTGTATTTTTTTTAGCCTTTATGTTACATGCATATCACATTATTTATCTTTGTTTCTTTGTTTTACTTTTTATGTTGGGTGCAATGATTTTATTGTTTAATTCACTTAAACATTTAATTTGAGTGAACAATTTTAAAAATTGTAAATCATTTTTTGTCAAAGCCTATGTTATTATTTATTATTTGTTTTTTTAATGGTAAGTTTTATTTCTTCTGTTAATTGTAGGTTTCATTCTCAAGATTATTGAGAGAATATTTTAATGGAATATGAATATATTTTCACTACAATTAAAAATTTTAACTGACTATATTTTTCATAACTAAAGGCACAAATTATATCTAATAAAATACACTAGAATTTCAAAATATTTATATTAACCATCTATAGATATGTCAATTTTTTGAAATCCTCATACATATTTTAGATAGTAAAATCATTATAATGATTCTATCAATAATACACAAGATCATCATGGTTTCATATATGCAATAATATTTCATTTTATTATGCATGGTACCTATTATATATATCATGAATCTTTGTTCCCTATATTATGTAGTGAAAACATCTATGAGTATTACACATGTAAATGCATCTTTGGCGCACTACACTATAAATTATAAATTACGGTAATAATAATTCAATAACAATAGTGTTAATGGAAACAATATATATTTTCTAAAGAAGAATATATTTTTTAATGAGAACCATTCACATTAATGTATAATATTTATTAAACACATTATTTTATAAGCAGATATCAAATACTATATTCATTTGCAATAACATGTTTTTTTATTAGAACCATTCACATTAATGTGTAATTCATTTAAACACATTATTTCCTAAGTAGTATCAAATACTATTTATCTAGAATGACATGTTTTTTTGTTAATTTCTAATTTCTTTATTAATAGAATATCATGTAGTTTAAAATACTACAACCCACTAGAATTTAAGTCATCAAAGCTGCTCTAAGATTGTTCTCATGTGAAGCACACAAAGTCTTAACATGAGTGAATTTTTTTTATGTAATGAATTATTAAATGAAACCTCAAAATACAAACCTCCTAGAAGGACTACAAAAATTTATCCATGTCATAAATATTTAGTGCAACTTCTTGCCCAATGTTTTTTTAATTTATATTGATTTCAATAAACATGAATTAATATATTTACTGGACAAATACACTAACTAATTACATTTATCTATATATTTAATAAACATTACAATATTTAACATATTTAACAATGCAATAATAAAATAAATATTTTATTATATATAAAGAACATACATTTCATTACACAATTCTTTGATAAATACAATAAAAAAACTTGAAGAAATATTTGTATCTCTAGAGATTCTATCTTATTAGACACTTGATAGATATGAACTTAGGATGAATCTATGTTGATTTTGATAATTTTTTTATATTAAATATAAATTTAACATCTCTATATATATTCTTCATTTTAATTCTATCAAAACCATTACCATGTCACAGAATTAGATACATTATTCACATAGAATTTTATTTGACATGTTCTATATATTCCGATGAGATATACATACCATAGATTATATATACTTAGTATAGATTATAGCGTTGAGTACCTATAGATTATAGTATCGATTATTATATGTACTAAATTATAATGTTGATTATTGTACACATTAAGTATTTATATGGATGATATTTAAATATAAATATGGAGTTTTAAATTATCATACTTAGCAATGTGAATCATCATTGTTTTTAATGTAAAATTAATATTATATTTTATTAAAAATTTTTAAAAAATATTATTACTTACTTTAAAAATTACAATATAACAAAGATAACAAATTAGATTCAACTAATTTTTTATTTTTATTATTAATTTTCAATTTTATACTTCCTTAATTTAACATAATTTTTTCATTTAATATTTATTAAAAATATTCCTTAATTTTACATTATTTATTATTCTTTTAATTTAATTTTATACCAAACACCTTATCCTTCTAACACTCCACTACAACATCTTTACGACATTATTTTTCATCTTTTAATTTAATTTTAAAACTAACACACCTTATTCATTTGTCATTCCACTACATCTCTCAGATATTAGGCTATGAAATACCTCTGCAAATAATAATAAAGTATAAATATAGTTAGATATTTCTTATTATTTCCACTCCATCTTTACGACATTATTTTTCATCTTTTACGACATTATTTTTCATCTTTTAATTTAATTTTAAATCCAAGGCACCTTATTTGTCATTCCATTAAATCTCTCAGATATTAGGCTATGAAAAAACTCTGTAAATAATAATAAAGTATAAATATAATTGGATATTTTTTATTATTTTATTAATTATAAATTGCTCAATTAACTATGACACTCAGTATACTCCGAACACATTAAATCCAATTGTCGATTAGAAGTTTTAATGTCCATTCCTGGTATGTTAGCACTTGTTAGAATTTTAAAGTATATTGCCAGAATAAATATTAATTAAAGAAAATGCATTAAGTATTAAAATAGATTTGTCACGGCAAATTTTAATTAAAGAAAAATCAATTTAGTACTACAAACTTCATGACTAATCATTTTCCACCTTGTCAGTTGTAAATAGTTTCGTTTTTATTATCTAGAGAATTTGAAAGTTAATATTTATTCCTATTAATTAAAAATATGCATTAAATTTTACAAATTTTATGAGTAATCATTCTCTACCATATCAATGTAAATAGTTTTTATTTTATTTCAAAAAAATTGAAAATTAATATTTAATATGATAATTAAGATTAATAAAAATGGAAATGGAAATGGAAATAGTGCTAAGATGCTTCCTCTTGTAATACGTTTATACTATCACTTTTTTGAATTTTTTTTTACCATTCCTATAAACATGTTTCAGACATTTTCTCTATAATCATGAGAAATTTCTCAACTTCTTTGAAAAATAAAGAACAAACAAAAAAATATTAGTTAATATCTATATGAAAATAAATATAGAAAAGATATTGATTTTGTAATATCTTGATTTCGTTTATGCATATTAAAAAAAAATTATGTTTAGCAATTTTCGTTTTGGTCTGGCCAGTCTCATCGACAATTGCTTTAGAAATGCTTAGTGTATTTTGTATATAATTTCATCTGTGGAACTATCACAGTGATTTTTGTACTATAAATGAAGACAATTTCTTATATTATTTTAACTATATTCTTTACAATTTTACAATTTTTCTTATTTTCATTAAATTTTAGCAAGATTTTAATATTCTAAATAGATTAAGGATAAATTTATCATTCTTTATATTCGGTACAAATTTTATTTCTTTGAAATAATAATTTTGTCCTTTTGCATTGATCATGGGATTGACAAATTTTAACAAGTGAACATTATTTATATAAACATGTTTATGATTATTGTTTAAGAAAAATATTATAGTAAATATAAAAAAAAAAGCATATTGGTTACTTTTTATCTATTTTATTCTTCTCTTTGCAACATTTCCACAAATTTTTACATTCTTTTCCAATTAAATCTTAATCATATTTTGACGTTTACTTCAATTATAATATTTTATATTAAAATTTAAAAAAACTTACCACACTTTCTTTTGAAATGTTCTTCCCCAACATTCATTACCATAATATCTTTCTCCCTAATTGTAACAACATTTTTTTCCATAAAACTTCATATATGCAAACCCAACCACATACATACATACATACATATACATAATAACATACCATACACATACATACATACATAATATATATTATATATTATTATATATATATATATATATATTATATTATAACGCTCTTCCCCACACTCATTGCTATACATCTTTCCCTTTATAACATTTTTTTTTCTATAAACCGCATAGGCTAAACACAAACTATGTAAATTAGTTAAAATTATATATATATAAAGTTGTCTATGTGTGTGTAAAAATAAATTGATGAATGACTTGAATGGAGGGACATGCAAATCCAAAGTTTGAAGAGAGAAAACCTATGGTGGGTTGATACATGGACATTGAGTGTCGATTATGTATTGGTTGGTTTTGCTATCACATGTTATGGGTAGGACCATGCCAACTACCATTAATTTTGATAACGATCCACCTAATGAGGATTGATCTACATTGACAAACATTAGAGTTGGAGTGGGTAGCCTGAGTGGAGGATTGTGTCATACCATCCCCTTTCCTCATGAAACATGGAGAGACAAGAGACTTCAGTCTTCTAACAGTCTTGGAGAAGAGGGTCGAAATGTACAGAGAAGGCACAACTGAATTGGGATGAAATTTTATTATGTATAGAACACTTTGAGTGCTAGGAACTATAGAGCAACAAAGATCTAGGTGAAGACACTAGAGAGGATGTATGTTCAAAGATACTGATATGGAATCTAGAAGGATGAAAGATGGAAATGAGTAGAGCCCATGCTTTATGGATTGAGAAAGTATCCTTCTAATTTTGTTGAGGCCATTTCATAGTGTGTCTTAGTTTGGTTAATTGACAAGAGCTTCAAGGAGAGATAGGTCACTATGGTGCTTTCCTTGGGGCTGTGAAAACACTTGTTTCGTATTTCCTAGTTGTTAAACCATTAATACATGGAGATTTGGGTTGTTTCCATGCTTTCCTCGGGGCTTCAAAACCACACCAACAATGGCCTATATACCCCTACGATGCTTTCCATGAGAGGAAATGGTGAAATAAGTGATTCCACCTCTTCAAACTAAGATATAACTCATTTGATCCTTGGTGAAGCCCTGCACTTTACTAGAAAGAAAGTGAGTCAATGTGTTGCTTATATTAGGGCTATGTAACCACCTGGACAATGAAATCCTTCTCTTTTCTTTTTTATGATTAAGCCTTGGGAGTGGATGTCTCTAGATATACATCCCATTAAGCATTGGATCTTGCTCTTGGGTGGTTAATCGTAAAAAAAAATTGCAGTGTCATTGGCCTATGGTTGTGTCAAGAGATGAAGTCCCTACTTCAGTTATCATACATATTTAAACACACAAATAAGTGTACATCTCTCATATGAATGTCTTATGGATTGTGATAACTTCTATTATGCCCTTAGTAATTGCAATATATCATATCTTATGTATATGGATGATTTTAGAGATGTGAAGCTTGCCAATATGACCATGATGAAATGTTGACCTATAAATTCATGGTTTTTTGTATGCATGCATTGTCTTACTTATGATAATGAATAATGAATAGCTATGCCTTATGGTTACTTTGGTGTACTCTACTAGTACGTAAATGAATGCATAGTTATAGATGTTTCCATACTGGTAACTTTGTTTAGATATGGAGTCTAAGACCTCGTTCCTTCGGCCACAACCCCCAAAGGTAGGCTTACATTATAGATTGTAATTTGTTGGGAAAAAGTGAGACAATTGTCCTACCCTTACCCAAAACTTACCTAAAAATCACCAGTTTTTGTAGCATATGATATGTTGTTGGCTCTGACGAATGACATAATTTACTATAAATTCAATTGTGGTGGGACAAAACCTAATGGGAACTCGTGGAAATATGCTTCAATGAAACCATGTCATCAATCGTTAGTTGTATTGGTCAAGTCAAAGCATTGATAGGATATGACACACTCAATAAAATGTTGTTAATAGTGTGTGAGAAGCTTAGGGGTGGGACTATGTGTAACCTTGAAAAAAATACCTACTTTACTTCCCACCACTCACTACTCGCTGGCAATGTTGTTGTATGTTACAATTGTTTTGAGCACATTGATGAAGATAGATTAACACACACTATGTTCCCTTATGTAAACATGTTGCACCACTATTTCCACCACCATCATTCCCTACATAATGTCGAACATTATGGGAGGTGATGGTTACAACAATATGATGTGTTCCAAATGGCATGGCCCACCAAATTTACCAGTTAGGATTGGACGGAGGCCTCAAGGGTAGCACGTGGTTAACATGCTAAGAAATTCTCCCAATTTTTTTTTTTTTATAGTTGAGGACTTTGGAATAAGGATATTTTGTAACACCAACTTCATCAACAAACCTTGGAGGTTGGGTTAAATGATAAGTAACACCTCTTGCAACTAGTGATAGTTCAATGGGGTTGGAGGGAGTGTTACATAGTTGTATCAAAGAACTCATTCAACACCTGGACTAGATGGGTCCTGAAAAGGATGAAGTTAAAGCTTTGTTAAGTGTTATAAAATAATATTATATTAGAGCAAGATGTTCAATAATTGGACCTAGAGAGGCTTTTAAACACATAGGATAAAAGTTTAAATCCAACGATTTAATTAATTTATGCACATGTGTATTGATTCTAGACTACCACTAGTGTGGTTGTTGGTTTTGTAAAATTCCTAGTGTCCTAACATGTTAATTTCTTTTTCTAACATGCATGCTAACATGAGATTTAAATTTGAAACTAGCTTAAGATCATCATACCTAAGAAAAATATGCTAAGGTGACAAGCAAATATATTAAATTACATTTGAAATATCTAATAGTTATGTGTGTGTAAAATCACAAAGGGAGAGAAAGAGAAGGAGAGAGAAAATAATGAACAACAAAATGGCCGAGTATGACATACCAAAATCCTATTATGTCTAAGAAGAGGATTTATTAGGAAGAAGGTTAGAGAGGAATTTCCCTAATGTAATAGAAACCCTTAGGAGTTTGGGAGTTGAGTTGAGAAGTTACAGAGAAGACAATGAGGGGATTATCAAAGCATAAGAAATAAAATATAAGGTGAATGAAATGATCATGTAGAGTTTATCAAACTTGCAAAGGCACTAGCAACATGTGCTTCATGCCAACTATCTAGGTTGGCACAAATCCAAGAAAATGCCTTATGAAATCAAAATTAAGGGATAAAATCCAATAAAGTATAAGGGAAAAAGTCATGGAAAAGGCATAAACAAGATAGTGAAGACATAATTTGAAGAGGAGAAACTCCACTTAGTACCTAGAAAAGATAATCAAGCAGCAATAACTAGTGGCATAACACTGCAACCAAGAAACACCATTGGGAAACAAGGAGATAGAACAACCTAATGCTTGAAGAATTCAAGAAGGCCAAGCCCCTCACCTTTAATGGAGAAGTTAAGAAGGTTGAGGAGCTAGAACCTTGGCAATTGGGAATGAATGAATGCTTCATAGTGCATGACTAGTCTAAAAACATGAAGGCTAGAGTGGGCATTTTTAGCTTGAGGGGAACAACCAATATATGATGGGAATATTTTAGAAAATTCATGTACCTTATAGAGAAATATTTTTCCTGCAAAATATTGGAGGTATATTTCCCGAAAAAGTTGTTATCTAAGAGATACTATGATAGAAAAATTAAAGAATTTCATTAGCATAAACTAGGGAAAACTATTTCTGATGAGTAATTAATAAATTTTTGCAGTTGTTGAGATATGTGCCAAATATTAGAGATGAAAAAGTGAATATTTAAAGGTACCTCAATGGGCTACCACAAATGTATCGAGATATAATTGAGATTGATGAGTGAAGAACCTTAGAGGACACTATGTAGAAGACCAAACATTACTATAAGCAGTCTAAGCACATGAATGAGTTTCGAAAAAATCGTAAAGAAAGAGATAAGAAAAACTTCAAAGGAAAAAGGAAGGAATGCTTGGGATATAAGTTGGCAAGAAGGAATGCAAATTTCACCACTGTTTCTTAGGGTGAGCTTCAACAAAATTTTACTACTACCAGTAGGGACTCGCTTTCTAAACTAGTAAGATGAGAGGCCATGGAAATCAGAAAGCCCTTAAAGTGTTGGGCATGTGATGAAAAAGGTTGTGCAAAGAATATCCTTATCAACAATAGAGTGGAACCATATTATACAATGTATGATATGAAAAAATTGTTAATGACATGGCCTAGATCCTGCCACGAATCTATATAGCCTTGGAAAATTTACAAGTAAATCATGAAGCCTCTATGATGGAAATGGAATTTATGACTGCCAACTACTCTATTTAGATTTTAATTAACCTAGGTTCTAATTTCAGCTATGTCTAGCTGAAGCTCATAGAGAAATGTGCTCTACTAAAGAAAACTAATCATTGATCATGGATAATTCACTAAGCCATGGGATCCAAAACGTGAGTGAAAAACATGGTGGAATCATGCCCATTAATGATAAGCAACACGTCAGTGTCAACTGATCTCAACCTTTCATTGTTGGGATCATAAGTCATACTAGTGGGCATGGACTCGCTAATAAGCTAAAGAAAAAAAATTGCTTGCTACAATAAGCCATTGGTATGTCACTATGATGATGGCGGGAATCTAATTCTATAGCAAATAAGGAATCCTATCACTATTAGGAAAATATTAGTGCTGCAAGTGAAAATATACAATAGGAAAGGTTGTGCTTTGTATGCGTTCCATATGACCAATGAATCATAAGTTAGTAGATATATAATGGAAGAACATCCAGTGCTAATGAAATTCAGTGATGTGTTTACAAAGGAAACATTGAGCTTACTACCAATGAGGGAGATCGATTTTTCCATTAAATTGTTATCAGGATCTATAGTAGTCTCAAAAGCCCCTTATCACATCATTACATCAGAGCTAGTGGAGCTAATGCTACCATTGAAAGACATGCTAGACAAGGGGTTGATCAAACCCAACATGTTATCTATGGAGCTCCAACATTGTGTATGGATGGAACACTGTAGAAAAGGATGGCACACTACATAAGTGTATTAACTAAAGTTATCTAAAGAAAGCCACAGTCAAGGATAAGTACATTCTAGCTATAATTGATGACTCATATAATGAATTGAGAGGGAATTTTTTATTCTTAAAAATAGATTTCAAGTCTACTTACCATCAATTTTGGATTAAGGATGAAGACATCCACAAGACAACTTTCAAAACTAAATATGTACATTACTATTTTGTGGTGGTGCATTTTGGGATAACAAATGATCCAACCACATTTATTATCCTGATGAACGATGTCCTCAACCCATATTTGGACAATATTCTATTGGTCTTCATAGATGGAATCTTTGTTTACCTAAAAACCAAATAAGTGCATGAATAACATTTAAAAGTGGTATTGCAATTATTGATGGAGTCTATGCCTATCTCAACGAATGTGATTTTTTCCAATCATAATTTTAGTACATGGGAAACATTGTTTCCATGAAAGGAGTGGTATTGGATCCCGAGAAGATCAAGGCCATCATAGAATGGCCTACTTCTCAAAATTTTATAAAAGATAGATATTTATAGGGATTGGTTAGATACCACATGTGATTTTACATGATTTTTCAAAGATTGGGTATTGAGTCACAACCCTGCAATGGAAAGGCATTGAACTCCAAAGGAAATCAGAGTGGGCAACCAACTTTGAATGACTCAAATACTTCCTCACACATGCACTTATCATGAGATTATATGGTTTAGAAAAGAATTTTATGGTTTGCATCAATGCTAGTAAGGAAGGGCTTCGTGTAGTCCTAATTCGAGAAGGACATGTGATTTGTTACGAATTTAAAACAATAAATGAGCATGATAGGAATTATGTCACTCAAGACTTGGAGCTTGAAAAAATAGTGCATGCACTAAATATGAGGAAACATTACTCTCTTGAAAGAAAATTTTGTGTTAATGTCATACCATGGAGTGTTGAGTTACTAGTTTGACTAGCCCATGTTAAATGCGAGACAAGCTATATGGTTAGCCATGATTAACGAGTTTGAATTTGAGATAAAGTACATTTATGGAAAAGAGAATAAGCAAGAAAATTCACTTGGTAGATGTTTATAGGTGGCTCACTTGGTATCCATGATTACTTTCAAATTTAATATCAAAGAAAAGATCAAGGAATCATTGGTATAAGACAAGAAATTTTAGCACGTGAAAGTGTTCTTACAACATGAGCTAGAAGGAACATTGAGCCAGAATTCTATTTTCATTGATGATAGTATGTTGAATTTCAAGGATAGATGGTACATTCCTTGCATGGGAAACTTGAAGAAGCTTTTCATGGATGAGCTTCACAAAAGACGGTATTCATATCACCTTGCTTATTAGAAGATGATAACAATTATGAACAAAATGTACTATTGGCTAGGCATGAAAGAGGAAGTTGTTGATTACATTTTCAAGTCCTTGGAATGATAGTAAGTTAAAGTGGAATATAGACATCCAATGTGATTTCGACAAATAATCCCTGTTCTTGAATGGAAGTGGGAGGTCATATATATGTGGAATTCATTACATGATTTCCAAAAGCATCCAGCTAGCACGATAATATAATGGTTGAAATGGAAAAATGAACTAAGAAAACTCACTTTATATCTATCAAGTTCACCCACATGGGAATTGACATAACTCATAATTTTAGGAAGGATATACATAGATTGGATGGCATATCCAAGAAGATTATTTCAAATTGGGATGCCAAGTTCACTTCAACATTGTCAAAAGAATTGTTTCTATTTTTGGAATTTAGCTAGCATTTAGTACAACATATTATCCTCAGATGGATAGATAAACTAATAGAGTGAATAGAGTTCTACAAGACATGCCATGGATGTATGTAATGCACCAATCAAATAGGTGGGAGGAGTTAATCAAATTTTCCTACAACAATGGGCATTAAGAGTCACTAAGGATTATCCTTTTGAGGCTTTATATGGAAAAAAATGGAGTCCCCCCATTAGCTGGGATGATACAGTCAATAGGGTAGTTCTTGGATCTGATATGCTGAGGGAAATGGAAAAAGATATCGGGTAGAAATTTAAGGAATCCAAAGATAGGGAAAAGAGTTATTTGTATCAATAGAGAATGCACAAGGAATTTCATGTATGATAACATGTGTATATCCACATCAAACAAAGGAGCCGTTCACTGAAAGTGGTGTCTTATGCCAAGTTTGCACCCATATCTTGTGGCACATTGCAAATTTTAGAAAGAGTTGGGCCATTGGTTTATATTTTTTTTTCTTACAACTTATAGTGAAAGCACATGATGTTTTTCACATTTCCTTGCTTAAGAAGTATGTACATGACACTATTTATATTTTTGATTGGTCTTTGATACAATAGGAACTCGAGGAAGAGTTTCGACCAGAACCACCATGCATCCTAGAATGGGCGAAGATCACTCTTCATAATTGAGTAATCAAGTCGGTCAATGTGTAAAGGAAACACTTTGAACTATATGAAGCCACTTGGGAAATGGATGTTCAAATGAGGGTATCTTACCCATTTTTTCTGTCTAAATAAATGTAAGTGCTATAAATATAAAGATCAATTGGTTTTCTTTTTATTATGTATAAAAGACCGAAGATAACATCTCTTTAATAATGTGGGTTATATAACAACCCTTTTTCCATAACACCCCATGTATGTAAAAAGAATTGCATAAATTACAG
Source organism: Pinus taeda (assembly GCA_000404065.3). NCBI lineage: Eukaryota > Viridiplantae > Streptophyta > Pinopsida > Pinales > Pinaceae > Pinus > Pinus taeda. The sequence goes on along the minus strand of APFE030951742.1, from coordinate 23,828 downwards.
ATGTGTGAATTGATGATTGGTTTGAATGAAGGGGCATACAGATCCAAGGTTTTGAGAGGGAAATCATGTGGTGGGATGTTGCATGGTCTTGGAGTCGTTATTAAAAATTGGTTGGTTTCCTCATGGTGTTCTGTGAGTAGACACATGTAAGTCTCCCTCAATTGTCATAATTATCTACCTAATGATATACTATCCCATGTTGACAAGCATTGAATTAAGAGTCAGTAGCCTAAGTGGAGGAGGGTTTCATACCATCCCATAACATCATGAAACATGGAGAGATGAGAGAATCTAGTCTTTTTGAAGTTGTGACGAAGGGGGTCGAAGTTTGTGAAAAAGGCACTGAGAAATTGGTGCAAAATTTAATTATGTAGAGAGCACTGTGAGTTCTAGAAATAATGGAGAAATGGAGTTTTGAATGAAGACATTGCAAAGGCAATCTGTTCCAATATACTTGTGTGGAATATAGAGGGAGAAAAGATAGGCACAAATAGAACCCATGCTCTATGGATTGGGAAATTGTTTGTGTGCCTCTATTGAGGTTACCAATTGGTGTGTCTAAGCTTGATTGATTAGTGAGGAGCTCGGTGGAGAGTGAGGTCACTGTGGTTCTTTCCATAAGGATATGAAATGACTTGTTTGTTGTTTCCAGGTTATTAAACCACTAGGAAAGGGTAATCTATGTCATTATGGTGCTTTCCTTAGAGCCATGAAACCACATGGAAAGTGGATTGTCGACACCTACATTGGTTCCTATGAGATGAGCCTGCTAAACCATTGAAAGTAGTGATTTCACGTTCTAGAACTGTGATAGAACTTATTTGGCCTTGGGTGAAGCCATATGTCTCAACCAAAAAACAAGTGAATCATTGTGGTTCTTTGTTTGGGGTTGTGAAACCACCTAGATAGTGAGTCCTCCCGATTGCATGATTAAGACTTGTGTGTGAATGTCCCTTCATATGCATTGCCTCAGAATTTGGCTTTGGCTTGGGGGTGGTGGACTGCAAGAAATAATTGTAGTTTGGATGGCCTACAATTCAATGGAGAGTTGAAGTCCCCTCTTTAGTTTCTAGACATATTTAAACGGATAGATAATTATATATTGATCATGTGAATGTCTTATGGATTATGATAAGTTATGTTACGCCATTAATAATTGCAATATCTCATGTGTTATGTATATGAATCATTTCTTGAGCTATTAAGCTCATCAATATGACCATGATGGAATACTAGCCTATAAATTCATGCTTTGTAGTATCTTTATACTATGTTATTTACTATTATGATGATGAATAATGTATAGTTATGGGTTATGGTTACATTGATGTGCTCTAGTAGAACATAAATCAATGAACAGTTTTATTTGTCCCTATTTTGGTTACTTTGTTTAGATTTGGAGTATGAGACCTTAGGCCTTGGGCCATCTCTCCGAGGCGTAGGCTTACGTTATAGACTACAATTTTTTGGGAATGTGAGAGGTAGTTTTCCTCTGCTTTCTTAGTATTTACATCACGATCACTTGTTTCTATAATGTATGGTATGCCACCAACACCAGTGGGTAGAAAAGCTTAGGTTCAAATGAATTATGATGGGAAAAAAACTAGTAGGTGTTGGTGGAATTGTGCCTTAGCAAAACCATGCGATTGGTCATTGGTTGTAGTGGTCAAGTCTAAGAACTAGGGGGGTTTGATACATTTGCCCAAAATTCATTGGCATTAGATGACAAGCCTAGGTGTGGGACTAGTCATAACTGTGAGGGTGGAACTTTCTCTAATGCCCACCGCTTACCACTTGGTGACGGAGTTGTTGTATGATATAATGGTTGTGTGCTAACCAATAGATACTGATTGATGAAGACAAATATCCCTCACTGAAGCATGCTTCCACCTTACAACCTACCACCCATCACTAATATTTTGTGCTTGATAAAGAATGTGGTGATGACTGCAATAGTATGATGTGGGCCTAATGGAAGGTTCTACTAAATTGACCATTTATGATTGTGTGGAGGTTACATGGGTACCATGTGGTCAGCATGCTATGAAATTGAGACCTCTTTTTTAATAGATTTGAGGATTGCGTTATATGGCAATTTCGTAACCTTTCCTTCATAAACAAACCTTGGAGGTTGTGTTAAATGATAAGTAACACCTCTAGCATCCCGACATTGTTCAAGGGGGTGGGAGAGTGTGTTGCCCTAATCTTCCATCATTTATTTTGTATAAATAATCTACAAACTCGGTAAAGAATTTCAAGCTAACATTGTTGTGCATAAAGTATAGTAATATCGACCAATACACTTAATATAATCATAAGTACTAATGCTTGGTTATTTTATCATGCATAGAGATAAACATAGTAACATTTTTTAATAGCAAATATCACTAAAATGGTGTTCTTAACACAATATTTCAAGTTAGTTCATTGCTATGATATTTTTTGCATAGCTAATGTTTATAAATAAAGAATACACTACTAGTGTAAAAATCACAATACAAGCACCAAAACAATTTCATTAATTAAATATTAACCATAATAAGTTTTCATATCTAATACAATGAGTGGGGTCAATCCAATAAATACCCACACAAACATTTACAAATAACAAGCCTAAGGTAATTACATTAATAAAGAATAAACATAATAAACTCTTATAATAGAATTTGTAGAAACAGGAAAAAGATAAAACCAACCAGAAAACTAGTATTTAAAACACTCAAGGGGACTCTCATTCACATCTATCCTCTTATCAATCAACTATAAATAAGGTAGATTTGAAAAACTATAGTGACATTATATACTTTGAATTTCACTTCCACATATTTGTATGGTACGTAAAATGTTCCTTTCAAATTCTTTGAGATTCAACAAAAATTTTCATCCCAAATCTTCCTTAGTAAATCCTTCTGGCAGAAGTCTCCGTCTAACCTTTGTTAAAGAATAAAATAATACTAAGGTTTCATTATATAAACTTACTTTTATAACATCAGTTCTTTTTCTTTTTACTTAATATTAAACTTACTTTTCTAAAATCAATTCTTTTCCTTTTTCGATATTAAATCTACTTTTCTAAATTAATTAAACTTACTTTTATAAAATCAATTCTTTTCATTTTTCTCTTCATATTCCATCTCTTTAACCCGCTATCACATTAAGATACACACACATTACTGTGGTAAAAGTGAATTAGGTGGACTAATTGTTAAAGAATAAAATAGGACTAGGGTTTTATTTTATAAATTTACTTTTATAAAATCATTTCTTTTAATTTTTCACATGATATTCCATCTCCTTGATAATAAATGCATACAAATTATTATTTAAAATTTTGATTCTTGCAATTTCCAAACATAAATACATTGGTGCACTCTATTTAATTAAACACACTGAATAAATAATTTACGATCTCCACAATTGTAACGTTGTAGAGATTTTCCTTTGTTAAGATTTTTGTGAAGTTGTAAGGATGGTGTGTATCATAATTTAACTCACTATCACATCAAGATACACATACGTTGGAGTGGTAAACGTGAATTAGGTGGACTAATTACTTAATAAACATCTTTAAAACTTTATTGAAGTAATTTTTTTTTTAATACGATAGACGTGTAAAATACATCACTCTATAGGATATGTAGTGATTACTCTTACACATTTCATACGCTGGGACATTGTTCCTCTTTGTAATATTGCCTCTTTTAATAATTACATGAAAAAAATGGTTTTAGCAGATAGATGAATTAACTTAAAAAAATATATTTGATTAGTTTGTTTAACTAAGGTACATATGTATATTATCATTTAAAATATGCTTACGATATGAGTGTGAAAGTTACTATCTGATTTTATTAAATGAGATCGAAACTACCATATAACTGGATAGTGTAACATTTGAAATTTTATACAAATGATTCGTAAACTCACAACACCTATTTAGAAAAGAAATTCAATTGTTTTTTTAGTCCCTGCCATCTGGCAATGGCCAAGGACTATAGCAATCGAAATGATGGAATTTAACATTAGTTTCACCTGCTTACCATTACAAATGACAAGCGACTATTATGAATAACCAAACTTTTAAAGAAAAATTAGTTTGATAGTCTTATTTAGCCTCTTCTCGAGGTGGGAGGGGCTAAAACATAGGTTAGATTCTTTTTTCCGTTGGCATTTGGAATTTTTGCATAGCAGAGTAAACTAATGCCAGCATTAGTTTAAAACATTAAGTGTTATATTGAATTAACTTAAACCTATAACAACTGAATTGAATTAGCCCTAAGCTCATAAGCTTCACGGCAAGGTCGGCAGGGTCAGAGACTTGGCATGTCCATCTGCGAAGGCTTCTGTCTAGTGCGCTATCGTCTGCCACCTACCACTGCTTCAATCTAGGTGCCATTCCATAAACTGGAACAGTTGTCCCTTTCACTAGATTGCATAAGAGAGTTTTCCATAAGCCAAAGTCCTTGAGTCTTCGGAGTACCTGTGTCTTCTGCATCATAATGGAGTCCAGTCCCTGAGTCTTTTGAATGATAATGAAGATGAACTATGATGAGCCAGTTCTTCTGCGTCAGTTCTTCTGCATCATAATGAAAATAAGTTATGGTAAGTCATCTCATTTTTCCATTGTTGTCAAAACTACAGCAGTTTAACCATGTCGTGCAAAGACAAGCAATGAATGCCGTGCAAAGATAAGAAATGAGAGAGCGATGTAACATTCAACTTCCATTGATGCTCTACAGGAAAAAGTTGAGGCCTGCTGTACAGCAACTTGCAATGGCGGTTTGTTTTTGGCTAACACTTATCTTTGTGTTTTGTATTCCAGGTTGCTGGTAGTTGGCTTTGTTCTTGGCGAGTGCTTATCACAAAAGGAAGCGGTCCCAACCAATCACTCGATTTTGGCAGTCCCCTCAAGAGTTATGGTATTCCTGCAAGGCACAAACACTCACGTCTTGCCATTTAGACTATGTTTATAACTCTTACGTTTCTAAATGATAAATTTTACCATATAGCAAGTAATCCTAATAATGTGGTTGCTCAAATGGCATACCTGGAGTTGGAGTATCTTTCTGTTTTGTATTCCAGGTTGCTGGTAGTTGGCTTTGTTCTTGGCGGGTGCTTATCACAAAAGGAAGCGGTCCCAACTAATCACTCGATTTTTGGAGTCCCCTCAGGAGTTATGGTATTCCTGCAAGGCACAAACACTCTCGTCTTGCCATTTAGACTATGTTTATAACTCTTACGTTTCTAAGTGATAAATTTTACGATATGGCAAGTAATCCTAATAATGTGGTTGCTCAAATGGCATACTTGGAGTTGGAGTTTGTTAATGTGGTTTCCTTGAAACCTTTTCCTTTTCCTGGTTTGCCGTCAGATGCGCGAAGCATATGCAGAAGAATGCACCCCCTGTGAGAAACTAAAAGGCCGTGTAAAAGTAAAGGAACCCTGCAGGGTAAACTAAAGGTCCTGTGTCCCCTCTCAGCTCTGCATAATTCCTCTCCCCTCCTATGAAGCCCCTCACCTGCCCTTACTCAACACTAACATTAATGAAACAGATTCAACCTTGTGTTCGTTCATGTTAAATATCTCACACACTAGAAATTAATTATTTGTTTGCTTGTAAATCCATTACAAACGAAGACGAACAATGTGCATATCCTTTTCTGTATATAAGCCTGTACTTACCTGTGACATGTAAGCATCCCAATCGATCTTAGTATCTGTCAAAAAACGAACGTCTGGGTTAAACTTAGACGAAAGTTGAAAGACATGGAAAAAAAAAGGTAGCAGATAAGACAATGAAAGAGGTGGGAAGTTGGGGAGGAGGAGCGGAATTTACATGGAACATACGCAATAATCGCACAAGTTAACAGACTGTCCACAAGTCCAATGCCTCAAGTATTGCCTAGTTCACCGTCAAATGCACGACGCTGATGAAGGGTGTCCCTTGGTTCAAACAAAGATAGGCCGACTCGACCTCCCGTCAAGGGTGGCTCTGGTCCTGCTATTGATTGCCACCAAGTAAAAAGTGCCTCGAGTCCTCTTTTTTCTGGAATCTCACGACTTTTTCCTTCACAAATTTCCCCTCCTCAGGCTGTTCACGCGTTCCCTTGAAGTTGGTCGATACAAAACCCCAAGGCCCGAAATAAATTCCTCAGAATATTCATTTCCATAAACAAATGCCTTCTCAGGGTTCACCATGAATTAATTCCCATAAACAAATGCCTTCTCAAGGTTCACTATGAATTCAGTCCCACATCTAGTGACCTGCATTATGACAGCATACAAAAACAAAGACCAAGAACATTTCCTCCAACGGTAAAGGAGGTTTCAGAAGCATATGTCACTCCTATATAGTTTTATTTTGACATTGCTACAGCTGATGACACCTTCGGGGCGTGTACTGAGCCTCCATGGGGGTGGCTGGTGGAGAAGACGACACCTTTGTTGCGGGTACAGAGGCTTCAAGGGTGTGGCTTTAGACAAGCGTCTATCAACATGTTTAGGGTCACCTTCCACACATCTTCCTTCTCATTTTCGAAGTTCAGGAAGTGGGAGGTTGCTCCCTGAAGTACAAGCTGAGTGTCAGGAGCAAGACAACATCTATCAAAATGCATGTAAGCGAAGTTGTTATTATAAATAATTGAAACTTACATTTATATTATATATTAAATTGTTTATAAAATTTTGTTTTCGCCTTTTTCATATATTTTCATTGTTTGAGCGTTCTAATTCTGCTCCTTGCCTCCTTTCTCATAACAGGTTTACGCGTGATTTCTTCCCTTCTAAAAGGCCTCTTCCTCCTTTACTAAATCGGGTGTGGTTTCATCAATTTTCTCCACAAAATCCGTAAAGTTCTCTTAATTTTTTCGGGGGTTGGATTTTTATAGTGTTATCTACGGTTAATATCAGCGAAGGGCCTTTAGATGCAAAGGTATTATGGGGTAGAAATCTCTGATATACAGTTTTGTCGCGAGGGTCACCGTGGTGCTTGCGAAGTACACAGAATTCAAAGGCAATTTTACAAGTATTGCTGCTCAGTGGCTGCAAAAGCTTCCCGCCAGCAACAAGAAGTTCACATACAATTGCGATAATCATACCTTCAACTACCTTGTTGAAGATGGCTTATAACTTGTCTGGTTGGATCGTAGACCTGAAAAATCATTAAAATTGTAAACATCAAATAGGATGGTTGGATCGTAGACCTGAAAAATCACTAAAATTATAAACATCAAATATTAATATATGCTATGTTTTGTACCTAGTGGGATGATTTTTATTTGAAGAAGAGCTTGATGTTTTGTCGATGGTTCAGTTGTCAAGGAAGCCGCAGGATTCGAACCAGTGCCCTATCAGAGAATCGCTTCCCGGAGACAAGCCCTTCTCTAGCGTGACCATTGCATTGTCAGGTCGGATGTCACGTCCTCAGGTTTCACTTAAACCCCATCAATGTTTCTTGATATATTATGTGAAACATTTAAGTAACGGTTCTTTCATATTATATGGTTTGGTTCCATCATTTTCTATTCAATTTTAGGATTTATGTCTCTGTTTTCAATTCAGTTTTAGTAATAATATCTTCTCTTTTATTTCATTTATTATTCTTTTCAATTTGTTAGTTACTCCCTAGATCATTATTCCAACCTTCTTTTCTTTGGGAAAACTGAAGGAAATTGTCTCTAATGTATCCAAAATTCAAATACAAAGATTTATACTCTACTATCTTCCTTTTTCCTTTTCATCAGAAGAGATGGGTTTCTTAGTCATTAAGGGTTTCTTTGGATTATATTTAAAAAAGGCAGTGGGAAAATCTCCAGAATTGTGTAACACCTTAGTCACGGATTTCGTGAACTTTGTTGGGTGACACCAAAGTCGAATGAAGGTCCCTGTGCAACCACAGATGGGCCATTGAAGCGTTAGCCAATTAATTCTTGTGTTCTTGATACAAACATATCAACACAAGTTGCATTAGGGGACAACAGTATTGAACATAAAGGTATACATTGAGTTAAGAGGACCGTGAATTACATACAACAAATTTTGCTTCATGCATATGTGTCTTTGAATTGCAAGTTGCATAATGACCGAACAAGAAACATGTTCAGAGCATGTGATTTATTATCATTTTCTGTACTGTAGAATTCACTGCCAACTACATGATGAAACCCCTAAGAGCATGTGAATTAGTTAGTATAAATAATCTACTATATGGTCTGTATGTTTATGCTTTCCTTTTTACTGACTCTTTGCTGGGTTGACCCCTGGGTCTTTTTTCACTACTAGCACAAAACTTCTGAGCTCATTTTCACCAACAAGGTAATCTTTGGCAAATATTTCAGAGCTAATTTTTGGAACTGAGTTTCCACTGCTAGGGCATCATATTTTGCAAAATTCCTAACCTCATTTTCTGAGTTGGGTCAACTCTTTTTCAGATCTAGTTTTTAGAATTCTTTCATGATTTACATGCCAAGTATTTTATATGGTCTGTATGTTTATGCTTTCCTTTTTACTGAGTCTTTGTTGGGTTGACCCCTGTGTTTTTCCCGCGTCACAGATCAGCTTTTACCCTTAGCCATTTGGATTAAGTACCGAGTCAATTCTAGCAACTCTGTTCAATAGAATCTCTGAAGACTTTTCTATTGCGACAGAGATCTTGCTCCTATGCTTGTGACACTTTTAAATCCAAGGCCTGCGTTGCAAAATCCTCGTTGTCTTGTTGCAAAGTTCTCTCATCTAATTAATCCATGGCTGATCCATGTATTCCAGTGTTATTGGGTTCCACTTCAGTTTCAACTCTTTGCTCCAAGTTTCAAGTTATGTTACATAATCAGTGCGAATTTCCTCTTGTATTCAACGTTTTCTTGATTCCTTGGTGACTTCTGCAATCAAGTCAGTCATCGGACAAGCATGGGAAGGGAAGGGACTTAAATCTGCTCAGGAAGAAACTGTGGCAAGGCCAGCTATTTTTTGCAGGATGAGCAATGGAATAGCTAGCATGCAGGTGTGGCACTTTCAACCTTCAATCAATTCGGGATAACCATAAAGGTGTTCTCTCCAAAAGTGTTCCCAATTCAGTTTGACAGAATATATTTTTTTCGTGACTTACCTACTCAATGCAGGTGCAGGTGCATTCTCAGGCTGAACTTAATGTAGGGACTTGCTGCCTCGCAGCTTCCCTTGTTGAAGCTTTAATGTTATAGATTCCAAAAAAAATCTTTTAAGAATACATATACAGGTTTATTATCGTCGTGGAGACAATGTAAAGAGGAAAATGGTGGTGATATCAAATGACCAATTCTTTAGATACTATTTTATTCTATATCATTCCAACCTCATGAAGTTCTCCATTAATAATTGTAGTAAGTCCATATTTATTTGTGTTTTGATTATATTATTAAATTTATGATTCCTTTGTAAGTTTATTTAAATAATTATAAATTTAATTTGTAGGATTTAAGTTTCATGTTTTATTGTAAATGGGAATCATATCCTACTTATCTAAAAACATTGCATATGTGTTTAAGATAAAAACACAATAATAATTGTAGTAAGTTCATATTTATTTGTGTTTTGATTATATTATTAAATTTGTGATTCCTTTGTAAGTTTATTTAAATAATTATGAATTTAATTTGTAGGATTTTTGTTTCATGTTTTATTATAAATGGGAATTATATATTACCAATCTAATTAAGAAAAAAATATAAGAGGTATACGGTAGATGAAAATTCGAAGTCACAATAACCTATAAATTATAAAATACCATTTTCTAGGATCTCTTCTATGCCACCTTGGTAGTGCACGGTTTTTCAAAATCTAAAGGGTTGAAGGATAACTATTGACATGCCACATCATCCCATTATATTAAGAATAAAATACAAAACATTTATGTTCTAATAATTTACACTATAGTCAAGGTTCTAGGAAGTGATATAGAAAAAAAATGCAGTAACACTTCCATATGCTCAATTTTTAAAATTTTAAGGTTTAATCAACTATGGTTCATCATAAAATGAGATGATCCATATTGTATCAATATATTATTTTCCATTAAAATAAATGTTCTTAGAGTAGAAAATTTTGAGGAATCATTTTATAGGGCCATTTTTACCAGTGAGTTCGAATTTGGAGAATTGGGGTCTAAAACCTTCTAGAGCCAGTTTGAGGCATTAAAAAGTATCCCTAGAGTCCAAAAACACTCCCTCATGCTTGATATTTATATGGATATTCCTCTTTAAACAAGGAGTACTTATACCCATATGCTTTCCAAATACCTCTAATAAATGGTGTACTACAGAGCTACTCAACCCCATTGACACACATGCATGCACGAAGGAAATAAAAAAGAGGAAACATGATGGATGTACCTTATCTTTTAAGGTCTATTCCTATTTCTCTCCATGGTTGAATCCATTAATATTGTTTCTCCTATCTCTAAGCACGTTCAACCAACAAAATAGACAGTCAAATCCATTAGATCATTCAATTTGCAAACCACATTAACATTAATACCAACATAAACCAAATACATATGATGAAATTGTATGAATAACATATATAAGTGAGAGACAAAGTATGAATTACTATTAAATCAATTAAACTTAAAAAGTTTTCACTCCTTGCAGTCCTTACCCATAGCTACGCCTCATACCACAACCTACAATTAAGCTTCGTTGTTTGTTGTTGGCTTATCTCGAGGAGAACTAGATGTTCATTCCAACAACATGTACTTACTTTCTTATTTCATCTCCCTTTTCTCCATGTAAAGCCTTTCTTTTAGAAATGAGCTCATAATAGTGATGAAAAGCATCTAGGAACTTTTTAGACCAGGTTTGAGTTAGTTCTTTCATCCTTATCCTCAAGTTTTGATATTGTTTTATCCTTTCAAACATTATCCATGTGTTCTTGCAACCCTACCATTTCAATGCTTTGTTGTTGAGGTGTTCAAGAATTCAAAATTCATTTTCTAATCCATCTAGGATATTACGACTCTTCTTTCCAGTGTACAAGGGTGTTTAAGAGGAAAAAATAATATTTTCATATCATTTTCATCAATTTTTTCTTACATTCCACGATTGCTTTTGGGTTACTTCCCTAGTAGAGAACAGGGCATGTTATTTTAAGACTTAAAATTTTCTCCATAACATATGAGGTCCTAAGAGATAGTAATGGATGAAATACAGTATAATAACCTTAGTGAGTTGGGAGATGGACCAAGAGAACCATGCAGAACTTGTAAGGAGATGCAAAAATCATAGTCAAATATATATGATATACATACCTGACTTAGGTATAGTAATACTCTATTTGAAAGGAATAGAACATCGTCAACAACATAATATATTGTGGATTTAAGTCATCAATCTCTAATAATTGTACAATCTACATCTCTATCATAGTACTAGATATCAATAGGACTACAAACACCAATGAAAGTTGCGAAATGTGGTCCCAAAATTACATAATACATTCTATGCTGTAGCTTGTGGAAGGAAAAATGGTAATGTGAGATAGCCGAAAGCCTAAAAGTCTTTGACATGTCTTGGTCATATGATCCTACTACATGCAAATGAAATAATATATGTTAGCCATGGTGGCAAACCATTTTATGAGCCAACATTCAAGGATCATGTTAATAGATGTGGGGGCGACCATCAATTATGGAATTGGTTCCCAAGGTACCTAGCAAAAATTACCAAGTGTGAAAGAATGAACTAATGTCAACCACTTGTAGAATCAGTGAACATGGGCCAGTGAGGAAAGCCAACTATTAACTGTGAGGAATTATGTCACTAAGGACTACAATCTCCAAGGCATTAAACTATTTCTATATCTACATCCCATATAAGGTGGTGATGTTGTTGGGGAAGAAATTTTTTGAAGGAATCCCTTGATGCATCTGCTATCATTAGACATAAAACTGACTCTAAGATGATGTCAATGACAATAGAAAATAAAGAAATGATGTACACCTAGCACAGGGATGGGCAACACAAGAGATGGAATGATATTATAGATGGTTGAATCACATTAGGATTTCCCTTCAGCATATAATGCATGATGCAAATGTGGACTTGGTAACTTAGAATAAATAGGAACAAAATTTTATGCATTTTGAAGACATCATACTAAATGTGTTGATTAATAATCAATATGGTAGAGGCAATGCAATGCATTGTTAAAAGATGGATGTGTTGTTCTATACTCTTGGAAGAAGATTGATATCTTAATATTGTTGATTGTTTCTAGTGAAATGATACTAAGATGATTATATGTTCCTTTAAGGACAAACTGTTTAGAAGGTGGTTGAGAAGTAATAATGGATGGATGTCTAGTCCCTCACCCCCCCAGCCAACCCCCCCACCCCTTCTTTAGCACATTATTCCACTCAATTATGCAATTTCCATTCAAAGTAGTATATTCTTTATTTCTCCAATTTTAATATTTCCATTTAATTTTGCAGTTTCCACTCAAAATCATATGATCTTTCTTGATTCTCGTTATTATTACAATTATTTGTAATTTTTTTTTTTTAATTTCTACATTTTATTTTCTTGATTTACCATTACTAATATCTCATTTATCACCTATAGCCACAATGCAAACCTTTCTAAAATTCTCAGTGATACTTATTACTTGCCCTTTCTTCTGCCCATCCACCATATTAACTGATTTCTACATCTCAAAATCAATGTTTAGTATTTTCCAGAAAAAGGAAAAAGAAAAAAGAAAAAAAAGTACTTTACTCAAGCCTACTCTCATGCACAACTTTCCTTTAAGTCCCTATATTATTGCCACTTTACTACTGTTGGTGATAACTTCTCTATCCTTCCCCCTTTTGTTCATTAAGTTACTTCTTTTCATGACATCAAGATAAAAATGAAAATAACGAGAGAAAATAATAGAATAATAATAAATTCCTGAAGGTACACATTTTAGCGAAATCGTCATAATTTTATATGCACAACCTTGTCTTCAAAGGTACTCTCAGCACTTTAGCCTCATACAAGTTATTTTTCAAGAAAGCAGTCAGGAAAGTTGCAGACTTCCAACTACATACCTTTAAAAACTTTCTAGTTATGTGGGCACATTTTATCATTATAGCAAGATGTCAGAAATCATCTTAATATTGTAAGAAAACGTTTGGTTACTTACCTGTTAACATATGTGTGGACATCCTGAAACTATAAGAAAAATATTCAAAATAAATAATGCAACTATTTTGCTATGGTTTATCTTTCTTTCTTTTCTTTTATAGATTGAGAAAACACATCGTAAATAAGTTGCCAGATATGTAGTAGAGAACATATCACAAATCAGTTGTGAAATCAATAGTGGAGAACACCCACGAGGGCAGGCTTTAACTCTGAGCCTTGGGTAGTTAACCTATTTCCTTAGGTGAGAGGAATATCAAATTTTTACAGATGGGGAAAAATCATCCTAAATCAATTGTCAAATCAGTGGCGGAGAACACACCACTAGAGTAGGCTTTCACTCTGAGTGTTAGGAAATTAACCTATTTACTTGGGTGGGAGGAAGAGAAGTTTTGAAATAGTTTTTAGTACATAATTCAAGGCAAGTGGTTTATCTATTACTATTATAATTTCTATTATGTTGATTTCTTTGGGTTTGTTCATAATTTTTCCCAAAGGAATAAGCAGGTGACAAGGAATGAAAATTAAAATGTGGAGCAAATATTTCTATTCTCAATATTCAATATAGCTAAATAGATTACATTGTAAGCATGAACAATAAATGACTTGAGTAAAACTCGACAACTATGGAGTAGAACTGCAGTAAAACTAAATTGTTTATGACACGAAGTAGATAAGAGAAACAAATGTGATGACACCTAGCAGACAGTGAGATTAATAGCTTAACATCGCATCAAATCTAAAATATTACAAGCGGAAGTACTTACAATGAATAATTTCTCTCTTTCAAAATTCAAATACATTCTTCCCCACTGGTTTTGTGAAGATATTTGCAAGATGATCTTTGGAACCACAAAAAGCAAGTGTTATGTCCCCGTCATTGATAAGATCCCAGATGAAATGAAAACATGTGTCAATGTGATTTCCATTTTTTTGGAAAACGCGATTTTTTAATAAAGAAATCATGAAATGTTATCACAGTAAATTGGAGTTGGCTCCTTTTGAACATTCAACACATCTTTCAATAATATTCTCAACCACACTACTCGAAAATTTGTTGAATTTGCTATTGCATATTCTTCCTTTGCAAAAGATATTGAAACAATTGATTGTTTCTTGGATGCCCATGAAATAAGATTGGTTCCATGATCAAAATCATACCCTGAGGTGATTTTGTGATCATCTAAACTCCCTGCATAATCATTGTTGGTATAACCTGAAAGTGAACTATTTTCAGAATGTCTATAGAACAGACCATAGTCGATGGTCCCAGCAATATACCTTAAGATCCTTTTTACAACCTTCCAATGAGAAATCTTAGGTGATTGCATAAACCCGGAGACAAAACTTGTTGTAAACATGATATCAGTTCTGGTTTAATTGAGATATAACAAACTACTAATTATTCTTTTATACAGTGTAAGATCAACTAGTGGTGCTATATCTTCTTTTCTCAGTTTTGTGCCTTGAGAAATTGGTGTCTCAGTAGGTTTGCAATTGGTCATTGCAAACTTTTCGATGATATCAATTGCATATTTTTTTGGACCAACAAAAATGCCATTAGCGGATTGGTGAATTTCAATGCCTAAGAAGTATTTCATGACCCCTAGATTTGTCATATGAAATTTTGTTTGCATTTCTTCTTTGAATTCTTCTAACATCATATTTCCAGCATAAAGAATATCATCTACATAAAGACTTACAACAATAATTTTACCTTCATGAGCTTTGGTATACAAATTTGGCTCATGGTTGCTTCCGCAAAAACCACTTTTGATGAGATAAGTGTCAAAGCGACTGTACCAAGATCTTGGACCTTGTTTCAAGCCATACAAATATTTCTTCAATTTGTATACCTTATGATCCTATCCTAGAACTTAAAGACTAGGAGGCTTCTCTAGATAAAATTATTCCTACAATATACCATTTAAGAAGCCAAATTTTACATCAAGCTGATAGAATTTTCATTTGTGTTGAGCTGCTATGGAAAAAATGGTTCTGAAAGTGTCTCACCTTGCTACTAGATCAAATATTTTACCATAGTCGACACCAAACTATTTTGAGATCCTCCGGAAACTAATCTTGACTTATGCTTCTCAATCTCTCCTTTTTCATTCAGCTTGGTCTTATATGCCCATTTTAAACCAATTTTGATTTTCCCTCTTGGGAAATCAACTAATTCCCAAGATTGGTTCTTCTCTATGGCACCAACTTCTTGGTTCATTGCACCAACCCAGTTCTTTTCTTTAACTGCTTCTCAAAAATGGGTTGGTTGAGACGAAATAAATGCAAACACATTTTGTTGGTCAAACTCATCCTCCTCCTCATATATTTCTCTGATGCTTCTTGTTTTCTGACTGTCTTTTGAAGATTTTGAATCACTAGTGGATTCACTGCTTGAATATGTACCATTTTTAGAATCATATGGCTCTTCTTGAACCTGCAATCTTGGTGGTTGTGGTGGATAAAAAGGCTGATTTGAAGCTTCATGAAAATTATCATACCAAGATTTATTTTCAAAAAATTTAACATCTCTGCTTAAAGAAAACTTCTTGGTAACTGGATTGTAAATTTTTGTAGGCCTTTGACTACTCACTATAGCTTATGAAATACATATTTCACTCCTATCATCAAGATTCTTTCTTAGCTACTCAAGAACATGTGAAAATGCTACTGATCCAAATATTCTAAAGTGCGATACATTTACCTTTTTACCATCCCAGGCATCTTGATATACTATATCTTGGAGATTGGTTGTTGGAGATCTGTTGAGAACATAGACTGTTGTCAAAACTACTTCAGTCCAATAGTTATTTGAAAACTTCTTCTCATAGAGCATACTTCTGGCCATGTTCATGATTGATTGTTTTTTCCTTTAGGCTACTCCATTTTGTTGTGGAGTATATCTTGTTGTATTCTGCATGATTATTCCTTGTTGTTGACAAAAGTATTTGAATTCATTGGAACAGAACTCTCCTCCTCTATCTGATTTGAGTACTTCGAAGAGCTTTCCACTTTGGTTTTTTGCTTCTACTTTGAACTCTTTAAATCTTAAGAAAGTATTTGATTTATTTTGAGAAAATACACCCATATCTTACTACTATAGTCATCGATGAATGTCAGAAAATGAAGACTACCACCAATGGATTGTGTTTGCATTAGGCCACATATATCTATATGGACTAGTTCTAAAGGCTAATTTTCTCTAAAGGATGTTGTGGGAAATCTATCTCTTCTATGCTTGGATAGAACACAAATTTCACAATTACAATCTTTTTCATTGATAACAGGGAGACGAATGACGATTGAATTTTTTTGAAGAAAACTTAGACTCTTGAATGGGATTTGTCCATACCTAGAATGCCATAGTTGAGACTCATATATTCTTGACACATTGTGGACTAAAGATTGTGAGATATTTCATCTTCTAAGATTCAATGGAAACATCATATTCTTGTTTTTCTCAACCTTGGCTATGAGTCTTCTATTGGGGGGTTTTTCATAGATATAACATGTGTTCCCTTGAAATATTACATCATAACCATGTTCCATCAATTGTCCTATAGTAATAAGGTTATGTGTCATATGTGGAACATACTAAACATCAAGGATATATTTGCGTTGATTTTGTTTAGTAGGAATAGGGACAATAACTTTCTCTTCAAATTTAATAGAAGAACGATATCCAAGACTAATTTGTGATGCTATGGAAGCATCAAGGTAAGAAATTATATTTTTGTTACCTATCATATAATTGTTGCAACCACTATCCTAAAACCAAAGGTCCTTGTTATGAGTGTCTTTCGAAAGATCACATGAAAGAAACATTGTTTTCAGAGGATTCTCGAGATGGACATTTCCTCTTTGTTGATATGAATGTTTCCTTTTGCATTCATTATCATAATACCAAAATTTCTTGTAGTAATAGAATTGGACATTAGATTTTCTCCATGTTATGCTTCTTTGAGTTTGGTTTTGTGGAGGTCTCCACTTCCATGCTTCATGATGATGTTTTTATCTACCTTTGCCTTGGCGTCTGCTTTGCTTGTTGCTGCCTCTATATCCTCTGCCTCAACCTCAACCTCACTTTTGTCTGCCTCTATATGCTCCACCTCTGCCTCTAAAAAATGTGAGTTATTCTTTGAAATATTGTTCCATGGAGACTTCTTCCAAGTTGAGTCTTGTGTTGTGTTCGAGAAGTGATCCAACCAACTATCCTACTGAGAAAGTGGTAAAATATATCGATTCCAAAGTGGATGTTAAAATCATGTCATATTTCTTGGGCATGCTTCAAATGCCATTTTCAACAATATTTTGATCTGTAATGGTTTCACCAATGAGTTTGATCTGATTGACTATTCCCATGACTCTAGTCATGAACTAATCCACATTTTCTATGTCGATCGTCTTCAGGGTTTCAAACTATGCTCTCAATGTCTGCAATTTAATTGTCTTCACTATGTCATTACCTTGATATGAAAATTTCAAAATCTTCTTTCATTGTTGATGCACTGGTTATCCTGTCGAAGATAGAATTAGTGATTAAGTTTTGTATCCAACATTTGGCTTTATGCTCTTTCATTTTGAGTTCTGCAGTGACATTCCTCTACTTATTATTCATGGTTTCTAATTGTACTTTGGTCAGCTCTACATAACCATTCGACAGGGTATCCCAAAATTCTTGGGCTTGCAGAAATGTCTTCATTTCTAAAGACCAAAACTCATAATTTTTTCCAAGCAGAGTCGGGGATTGTAGCAAAGAGCTGGAAGAAGCCATTTTTTTAATGCATATGTGGACACCCTTTTACAATCTTCTTTAAAAAAAATTCCTTTCTGACTTTTTAAATAACATTTAAATCAAACACCACCTCCTTATAACAAGGATCCTTTCTTTAATAGAGTAATTTTTTTTTTAAATATCTTTAAAAAGACTTTTTTTAAAAAATCATTTTTTTAGTCCTTAAAATCCTCCTTTAAAAACACCTTTCCAAAATGTTAAAAAAAAAACATGTATTTCCAAAACAAATGCATAACCCTTGATTTGAAATGAATCATGAATACCTTTCTTAAAACCTTGTGAAATTTGATTTTTCAATTAGAAACAAGATCATTTTTTGTTGTACCTTTTCCAAATATCACTATATTGCACTCTGCGTCGTCAGCATGGAGCTTGAGGCTGGAAAGTGTGTAAGTAATGTTGACTGATGTGGGCTCTCGTTTAGTTTTTTAGAGTTAGTAATGTTTTGGACTAACATGGATCCATTGCATTGTGTATGTGCTAATAATCATGCCTTTAAGGTTGTAGGGTGCATTAATTGACCTACCCTTCACGAATTGTTTTGAAGAAAAATTATGATTTTCTTTTTGGATGGAATGTGACAATCTATGTAACATCCTGGGTTAAAAATTCATGTAAAGATTAATATAGGAAAATAATACCAAGGTCATGGGACACATACTCCAAGCTGAATGTTGGGAGAAAACATCCTAGTGGGCGTTCATTTCAGTTATTATGGCTAAAGGAAATTAGAAAAGGAAATGGCAAAGGCTTTGGAAAATAAAAATTGCATCAATTGACATTTTATTTATGAAAATAATGGAAATTAGGAGAAAAGGAAGGTGAAAGGTCATAGGTTACATGTGAGGAGGAAACTAAATTAAAATAATGGAAAATGAAGAAAATAGAGGCGACATTAATAAAAAAATTTATGAGGATAAGTTGGCAAGATTTTGTAGAGGCTGTTGGTTAGTTCAGTTTTGGAGTTCTCTCTCTCACTCTTGGACACTTAAATTTTTCTTGGAGCACTTCAACATTGGATCAAGAATAGAAAAGAAGGCAAAGAGGAAGCAAAATATCAATAAAGACAGAGCATGATCAAGAAGCTACAACATGTTTACTTGTAGGTATCGATTTGCATGTGTGATTTCCTTTCTAGATTTGGCATGCATGGTTATGCATGTGTGTTCTTAGTTCTCTTGCTACCATGGGCATGGGTTTTTCCAGTTGTGACATTGTTCTTTAGCGTTACCTTGCCATTTTAGCATAGCCATGGTGTGATGGGGTTCTAATGTTTTGGTTGAGTTGGATTGCCCAATGCATTCGCAGCTCAGTGTGGTGGATATCTGAATGAAAGAACACATGGCCTAGTGATCCCTGAACCAGACTCTGGATTGCTATAAAGACACTGGCCTAGTGACCACTAAACTAGACCATGGGTTGTGATAAACCTAGGTATTGTGTGCCTCAATGGGCTAAGGAATCCTCGACAGGTGAATGGCAGGATATACGGGAAATCCTAGAGGTGGTTTCCCTTGATCAGGCCTAGGAATCCTTGCTGGTGAATAATGGGATATATGGTAAAGCCTAGAGGGTGGTGCCTCAATTATGGCATATTGATCACTAGATTAGACTATGGATTATAGTAAAGCTTAGAGTGTAGGAGATATGAAAATTCCTCATAGTGTAGGTGGAGAAATCTGGTGGCAGCCATGCTTTTTTATGGCTTACTGATATGATGAGAATTGCGGTAAAGCCTGATTCTATTTATGAGGGTGAGGTGCTTTAGCCTTGGGAAGCCCTCATTGGTTCTTTTGATTTGAGTCCCACATTCATGCCTGGAATATGGCATAGGGTGTGATTGGTTGAAAAGAGATTTGGCTTAATCAATCTATGGTCGAGTCAAACGTGGTAGTCCCATAGCGGGTTAGCTTTTGCATTCATTAATAAGAGTTTCTTTCCTTGATATTTTCTATGTAAAAGTACTAGATTATATGTCATACTTATCGATATTGTATCATCATTATTTATATTGTTTATATGCTAGTTATGAATATGTTTTATGATAGTAAAAATGTATCGTTATCATCATGTTTTGATTTTAAAATGATTGAACAATGAATCTATGACCTAATAGATGATAATGTAGCTAATATGATAAGGAATCAATACATCTTAGTGATTCTTAGATAATTATAAGATCCCTATCCTCAGATATGTTATTATGGCCTATAGAATGCATATTTGTGACATGTTTGACAAAATTCCTATGATGGCTAGTAGAGGTCCAGTGAAGTCTTTGTTCAAGAATTTGCATTAGCATCATTGTCTCTATGTTTCTTTTCATTTTTATAAATTCCATTAGGTTCTGGGAAGTGACTGGATCCTAGCACTGGAATCTACCCTTAAATCATAGTCATTGGCATAACACTAGAAGAAAAAAGCTACAATTTCACTCAGGTAGGCTCATGGGAGCAACTTAGACCCTTAGTCGCTTGGAGGGCTTGGTAAGGGAGCAACTTGGGCTCTAGGTCCTTGAACCACTAAGTTTCCTTAGTGGTTGGTAACATGAAAAGGTGGGGTAGTTCCTGGAGGTTCAATAGCATGTGTGGATGGTCAATTTGGTTGTGTTTTGTCGGTTCCACTTCCTTAAGGTGACATAGGAGGTTGAATTCGATCATAGTAGCCTCTTGTCACATATTTACCTTGATTGGTCGGTTACTTGGGTAGATGTGGGAGGAGGGTGTTAGAGAGTGGTATCATAGCATGGTTCAACACTTGGACTAGATGGAAAGAATGTTTTTGTCATGCATACATGTCAATTTCATATGTGTTCCTTATGTTTGTGGACCATGTGCTTGTTGCGTATGCATGGTGGTGGTCATTGTTACAATTGGGTTGTCATGTATGAGTTGATGATGTTGTTGTTTGAATGAGTTGGTCATGAATGCATGTTGGTTGTATATGAATTTTTTATGCATGTTAGTGTCTATATGTTGCTATGCATGAATTTTAATGGTCATGGTTGTTGTCCATGAGGACAATGTATTCATTTTATGTCATGATGATGTTGTTGGTATGTTATGATGTTGATGTGTTCGTTGAGATAGAGCAGGAGATGCAAATCATCAGAGTGAGGTTGCAGCACTAGACTTTGGGGTAAGACAAGATTGTCATATAGGTATTGTATGTTTGACATGCAGGTATGTTAGTTAATGGAATGCTATATACATGTTTGTCATTTTATTGTTGTTGTGGTTACATGCATGGTAGATGCTAGTGAATCAATGTGGTCATTTGTGCATGTATCGAACAAGCATGAATGATAGTAACTTCTTCTTATATGCATTGTTGTTGTTGTTTTATTTTAGTTAACTTTATGATTATGTTATACATTGTTGATGAGTATGTTATTTTTAACTTCTTGTTGATATATGTTAGTTAACTTGATGATTAGGCATATTTCATTAAGATATTGATGTTGTATGTATTGTGTTGACTTGGATTATTCTGTGTTATGAAACCAGATCAAGAAAAGATAGATCAACGCCTTAGAATTCAGCCTCTTCGAGGGGACAACCTCCTTTACATTACATAAATGAACAATTCTTGGATGATTCAAATGACAAAACCTCCTTTCTATATATATAGTCTAAGGAGTCACCATATAACCCAGCCAACCTAACAATAATAATATAAAGCCACAAAAATAACAATAGAGGGATTCTATGGGGCACAATAATAACAATATGGGGACAATAGGGGCACAACAATATTAATAAGGGATACAAACAATAATAAAGGGGTAATCACTAGTCTTATAGGGACCCAACATGCCCCTTTCCTTCAAAAAAGTGTTGTCCTCAATGCTTGAGTAGTTTTGGATGCTTCTGTATAAAATTCTCATCCTCCCATGTGGAATCTT
>APFE030951733.1:56478-203182 GCA_000404065.3 Pinus taeda | reverse complement strand
TGTTATATATTTTTTACATTTAACTATCATGAAATTGTGTGTATATATATATATATATGTGTGTGTGTGTGTGTGTTTACCATAAAGTAATTGAAATAAAAAGTATAATACATACTATGAGAGATGTATAATTATTTTTATAATCAACATGGAATTGACACACATATATGTAAATTCAAAGTATTGATATATGTTAGTGAGTATGAATTTTTTAGTGTGTTTCTCAATTTTTCAAATTTTAGTTTACGAATATAAATTTTAAAATAAGAGGGATTTGTGTTTGTGCTCTCTTTAATTAAAATTATACAACTCACTATTTTTTTCCATGGAAAAAAAACCATACTTTTTATGTTGGTATTTGAGAGTCTAAACTATACATATAACTAGCAAAGAAATAATGAAACAAATGAGATTTTACAAGGTAAAACTATGACAATTTATCATGGAAATATCCACAAGGCACGATAAGTTGTTTTATTATCTAAGATGAAAAATTACAATTGGGCTTACAACCACCTCTAATCTCTAGGATTGGCTTGGTAGATTTATATTGGCATTGTTACATTCGTTATACAAATTACTATCAATCTCAGAAACTAACATTGCTAAACGAACTACCAAATATTTCCCTAAGTCTTTACATTTTCTTTAAATATTGTTGTCACAAATTCTATCAATCTCTACTTTGACAACAATTTACTTGTTACCTTTATGAAGCCCATTCATCACCTCTTATATAAACCAAGAGAAGTCAAACACCATCACAACTTCTCTTACAACACTAGTTTTGAAAACATGTTTGCGTAGTTTTCCTGAGTGTGAATCTTTTTATGATATACTCCACCTCCATCAATAACCTATGTTATAAAATAGTACTCAAAATCAATATTCTTAGTCTTACTATGATAAGGGATTTGTAGCCAAATGGATAGCACTTTAACTATCATAGAATACAATTATATTGTATTATGTTCTTCCAAGCTCACCCAGAATACCCTTCAATCAAATTGTCTCCTTACAAGCATAAGATACAACAGTATATTATGCATTTGCAGTGAATAAAACAATTGTTTCTTAAATATTTGACATCTAACTAATAGATCCTCCTGTAAGAGTAAATAAATAACATGAAGTAGACATCCTCTTGTCCAAATTACCTTAAAAATATAAATCAACATAACCGCATACATAGTCATTACAATTGTTAAAGGTGTTGGAATAATCATTTGTGCCTCTAAGATACTGAAGCACCCATTTTATTGCATTCAAATGCTCTTTCCCTAGAATTTCCATGTACCTACTCACAACACCCACTACATGTGAAATATATGGTCTAATACATATGATCACATACAAAAAATGTCTTACTACATTAGCATATGGTACATGAGACATATAATTATTTTCTTCCTCGCTTCTAAGGAATAAATCTAAGAAAATTTAAAATGGGAAGAAAAAGGGATATTTATAGGTTTCACGTTATTCATCTGAAATTTCACAAGTATTTTCTCAACATACCTTTTCTGTGAAAACCTAAGCTTACCTTTTTATCTATCAACACCTTTCTTCAATTTATAAACCCACTCACACCCAACAACCTTTCTACCGTTAAAAAGTTTTACCAGGTACCAATTTTGATTTTCTCCAACGATTTTATCTCTTCATTCATTGTCATATTCAATTTGGCATTGTTGATGTCATATATTTATTTCTAATAACAAGAAGGTTCCCCAATTTTAGTAACCAAAGAAATAGATGAAATAAAATCAGTATACCTTTTAGGAGGATTTCTATCCCATGTAGATATTCTCAATGTTGGTTATGGGATTTCTAATTTTCCTTAATATCTTCATCGCCTGCAACTTCTTTATCATCAGAAGCTTCTTCTTGGTTCCTTATGTCTATAGATGGTTGAACCTATAACCAAACTTTTTTATTTAGTTGTACATGTTCATATTTTAAATTAACTTGTAAATTATCTGATTTAATTAGAGGGGATTAATTAAATATTATGTAATTGCTAATAATGATTTTGTGGGAAATAGGATCCCACTTTATATATTGTTGAGAAATCTAGGGCATCAATATTAGGTGATTTCTCTCAGAGATAACTACTTGTGAATGTTTTTTACCTTTTATATTAAATTATTCTCTTTAGATTATTATTGTTTTTTTCTTTCATCAAACAAATTCCAATGCATAAAGAATAAAGAGACAAGAGACACAAAATGTAGGTTATTCACCAAGGCCAAAACTTCTCCCACTTGAGAAGAAAACCCGCACAAATTCTTCTTCTTATAGAGACTTCAATTGATGAATGTCAAGACCAAGACCCTTGACTTATTTTCTACTCTAAGACCAAGACATAAATCCTCCTTGATGATATTATTCCTACAATGATCAAATCTATGTTGCTTCCTCCTTCACGGCTACTCTTCAGAATTTCGGTCCCTCGGTTCAGTACTGCACTCCTTGGTTCTAGTTCAGAAACCCTTAGCATATGAGCTTGACCAACTTTGACCTTATACCTTCTTCGCTCTAAAAGAAGACTTATTCTTGACACTTTGGCTTTGTATTTTACCTAAATTTCTCTCTCACTATAACTGTAATACATCAGCCTTCTTTTTGCAATACACAGGTTTGCAATCTCGAACATGTGGAGGTAAGTCAACCCAAAAACAGTCTGAAAACAACACTAGAGACCTCGTTGTAGCTTTCCTTCTTCCTCGCAGGTTATTATGCTCCCTTGATGACCTTTGCACTTTTTCTTAGTTTCAGATCTTGATCGAATTACTTCTCTGAAACTATGTTCTGAAATGGAATATGAGCTACCCTATTTATAGTCGTTTTCCCATGTATATAAGCCGACATGAGATGATTGTGAGCCACCATGTCTATTTGAGAGATTATATTATTCTTGGTTCTTTAGTTCAAGGAAAAGTCTCTCTACAACATTTAAAGCCTCCTCATAATTCAGATTCTCACATTTTCTCTCACAAAGTCTTTGCAATATTAAATAAATAGAACTCTTTGATATTAATATTTGTTTAAGAAACTAAACATTAATATATTGATATATAAAAATATTAATTAATATAAAACAATTATTATATTAAATTGTGGAATTGCTTGTGTGTCATAAATGTATTTATTTTGGAATAAATATTTCATAAGTTTAATTTAATTATGCATAATATTAAGTGGGTGCTAGAAATTTAACTTCCATAGAATCATTTAGAATATCCTTAATAGTAGTCATAAATTAAATATTGAATTTTATCTAAAAATAATTATGATGTTTTTCCCCTTTCAATTAAATTGATTAATTAGAAAGAATGTGATATGAACAAGTGTCTAATAAAATAATGTATGATTTTTTAAAAATGTGGGAATGATAAGCCATCGTAGTATTGTAACAAAGCCTATATACAAGTATCCCCTAAAATAATGTATTATTTTTATGCATGTGGTATTAATAAGACATCCTATTGCCGAATAGTATTGTAACAAAGACTATTTACAATGTATCCCTAGGATAAGTGGAGATAAAAAAATTCATAAATAAAAAATCTTGTAACATTGTTTTTTTTTTTAAATATATGTTTAACTTATATAAATTAAGTTTATTTATAATTAATAATTATAACAATATATGATGAGCTTGCAAGTGTGAATACAGAAACATCTCCACTAAGTTTGAAGTAGAATCCTATGAAAATCTGTTCTTCCCATAATTAAGGCCACATTTTGCACTGTAATGGCATGTATTCCTCACTCCATATGATAATATCCAACATCAAGCATGCTTCTAAATTCTAATAACTTCTAGCAAGTTATTCCCTTCTTTCAATTTATTGAAGAGTTTGTAATAGCTGAAACATTTCATTGTTCCCCTTAGAAATATGCGTAGCGAATTGAACTTCTGGTCGCCACAACTACTTCATCCATGTGTGGGTATTAGATATGTTTAGGTATGGATATAGACATTCTTATGAGGTTGGAAATGATTGTGTTGGAGCATCATTCCCTTCGGTATCATTTAAAAATGTCTCTAATGAAATATCAGGTGACTGAATCACTCTATTAGAAATAAAGCCAATTTTTTCTTTCCTAAAATGCCTAAACTTAGAAATCAATGCAGATGCCCAAGATTTAACATAGCTAGCTTGGTTCATAACCAAGCCTATGCCTTTGAAAATTCAATATGACCATCGATAACCATACCATTTGTTGCACAAATATTGTGACCTCTCCACGAAGACATGGATTTTAGGTGGAGTGGCCTTTCTTCATCCAAATCATAATGGTAAGAGTGAAGCACATGTCTGTTTATATAAAATAACACTAGTATAATTCAAGTATTTTCTACTTCAAGAGAATAATATTGAGGGAGGGAGATCTCCAAATTGGAATTGAATTTCATGTATTTTATATGATATTATGTCGATTTCCTTTTTCCAGCCCAATAATAAGAAAGAGAAAGAGATGGAATAGATATTGATTATATTCCCTTCTTACTGTCTTCTTTAATGGGACGAGAAAGACTCGAAAAGGAGATTGAGCCAAGGAACCATATACATTGGTTAGATAATATATGACCTTCTTCAAAACCTTTCTAATTATCATTGTGTGGGGTGCTTCTTGCCCTAGAGATGTCACAACCTCTATCACCCTTTCTTTGTCGAGGAGCCCCAATACCTAGACCTGAAAGCGACGAATTACTCTTTGCTTAAGCTTTGTGGGTGGATGGACAACTTTATACATATTTCCCTTTTTTAAGGATCATACCTAGACAGACACTTACTTAAGAAGGTCCTAACACACCTTAACATAGATTGGTTCTCTTTTATTACGATTCAAGGTACAGATCCGTGCATTTGTTATTTATTTTAGGGGAATAAATAAAGCATTTCCTGTCTATTTCATCGCCCACGAAGCGATCTCACGCTCATCTAACACCACACCATCAACTCTAATACTATAGAGAAAAGAACCGGGATTTTCTAACAATCCTTTATTTGATAGGTCACCTGCCATGTTTAGTTCCATGTACACATGTTGAAAGGAGATGCAAGAAAAATATTGTTTTAATATCTCAATACTAGTCTTCCAATTTACCAAGTTGGGAGGCAAAAATTTGGATTTCCTATAATCCCATCAACAATGGTCCTGGAATCTCCATAGACAAATATCTTATCGATATGGTGATGCCTAGCCAAATATAATAGCCCCCAAAGGGCAAAATTTTTTGCTCTAAAATTTGTGCCCTTCGCACCAAACTAGAAGAAATGAAATTAAACTCGTGGATTGATCAACAACACAACCCCACACCCACATCTATGAGATTGTGATGCACCATCAAAAAAGTCAGATGAAAAATCCACCTAAAAGAAACTCCTCCTCATCTTGGGCATCCTGTCAACATTGGTTACCCGCTCCCCAATCTCCAACCAAGCCTGAATGTTGGTACAGATATTGGAAATATTCATGTGGCTTTATTCAAATATCACATAATTCCTAGCACACCAAATCTCCCAAGTGATGAACAATGGAATATATTTGTACTTCCCTTGCCTATGGAATGACCATCGATAACAATATTCAAGTGAGGAGAAAGCCCAGATAGAAGGTAACTAGAGAAAATCTAGGTCCCTCATCCACACTATTGTAACAAAAGGGCATTGTAAAAATGGTGTAGAAAATTCTCATAAGACTCCCTATAGAAAGCACATCATCCTAGGCCAAGAATGTCCTTTTTAGATATATTGTCCCAAGTTAGAATGCAATTTTTCCACGTCATCCAACAAAAAATAGTTATTTTGAGAGGCATGTTCCAACTCCATACCCTCAAGTACCAACACTAATTTGTCAAGCCATGTGTCTTTCAGGAAAATATATTTGTAAATTTCTAAAACTACCATGCTTCCACAACACAAGGAGTCATTCCAAACTAAATCAACCCCTCGTCCATTCCTAACAAGACCCGCCAATTGAAGATGAACAATGAAACGATTCCAATAATTAGCGTTTGAACCAAATAGTCTAATATCTACAGCGTCCATCCAAGACGGTGAAAGAGAATTATCAATCATGTGCTTGTAGGCTTGGCCAAGAAAGAAAAAACCTTTCGCATGCAAGGCATCAATAAAATTAAGAGGTAGATGTTGGTTATAGAAAAACCCTTGTATAGTATCAATCCCAATAAAAATTGTGTCACCCCTTCCGAAGGACCATTGTAGATTATCACAAAACCACCTTCTAACCTTTATGAAACTATTATATATATGAGATCCCTTCTTTATACCATCACCACCATGCATGTACCATTCTAAGAGAGACATTTGCTTCATGTATTTGTTTAAAATAATATCTTTCCATATACCCTTACCAAAAAATGCTATCCACAGGCTTTTAGTTAATAACGGCCATCCAAAAACTCTCAAATCTATTAAGCCCCATCCACCAAGCTCCTTTCCTTTTGTAACAACATCTAAATGAACTAGATGAAACTTATGATACCACCTGGCCCCCAACAATAAGAAATGTGTCATGATAGCTTTGATTACTGAATAATTTGGAGAGGGAGCATGAAAAGGTGCATCTAATACATCGAGATCTATTGGACAAATTGTATGAGAATATATCTTCTTCTCAGAGATAGCCAACAATGTGACCATAAATATAGATGCTTCTAAAACTTATCCAGTAACAAATTCCAATCCCCAGTCCTGTATTTATTTGGTTTTGATCTGAAACCCAAGTATGAGAAACCATCTTCGGTTCTCGAGATATCCACCCCAAAAAGCCTAGAAATGTCAGATATATCCTCACCAATACTCGAGGAATGGATCAATAATGTTTTATTACCATTTCAGCATAAGCCCGATGCCACACCATATCTAGAGAAAATGGGATGAGATATATTTCATTGTGCCTGAGAGACCTGTCCAAAAGTAATAATATCATCCACAAAGAATAAATGAGGGACAAATACTCTATGGGATACCTACAAGCCACAAAAAGTGGCTCCCAAATGAGGTTGTTCTATTTTCTTTCTCAGATAATCCATGATCAGGATGAATAATAATGGGGATAAAGAGCACCCTTGGCATATACCTCTAGCATCCCAAAAAAGTTAGATGGGGTGCAATTAATCCTAACAGTAAAATTCACAGACAAGACAGATCCCATGATCCAGGCAACATTATCCACAGAAATCCAAATTTTAGTAAGAATCATTCTCAGAAAGGACCAATCAACACTGTCATATGCCTTGTGAAGATCTAATTTCCTGACCAATGCATCTTTCTTCTTTGTATAGATGGTATGTATGCACTCCTAAACAATTGAAACAACATCCTTGATATGTTGTTGAGAGAGAAAGACAAATTGTTTCAGAGAGATATGTTTAGAAAGAGTGTAATTCAACTTGAAATCAACTTATATGAAATGTTCCAAAGGGAAATTGATCAAAAAACTGTGAATGAAGTCAGGTGAGACGAACTATGGATGGGAGCAAAGAAAGTGGAGTTAATCACCCTAAAGACCCGACCAGAAATGAGTAAATCTTGAACCATATTCAAAAGATCCCTACCCATAATATCAAAGTAGTGTAAGAACAACTCTACAATCCACCCATCGATACTACGACACTTTTCCTCCATGAAAGATCTAAGGACGCTAGAAATATCATAAATTGTAATATGTCTTCCCAATGCATCATTTGACTCCACTATGAACATAATAAGGAAATCCTCAATGCCTCAAATTTGTTCATGGATATCCACCCGTGTATGACGCAAGAAAAAATTCCCAAAAAATGGACAACTTCCCTCTAAATGTCTTTAGTATTGTAAACTCTACCTCCCAAAACAAACTCCATTTCCAAGATAGAATTCATATTCCTCCTTTGGGTAGAAAAATGTTGGAAAAACCAGGTATTATGATTCCCCTCCTTGATCCAAATAGCTCGGCTCTTTAAATTCCATGTGGCCTCCTGACATTTTAAAATATGCCTTTTCTAAGTTCCAACTTGTGTAGGAGAGTCATTTGCAAAGGGGATGGAACCACATGGTCCATATGTTGACCAAGACTTTCCATCTCCACATCAATCCTCTCTAATTCCACCTGCATCTTAAGTTTTTTTTGCCATTCCCACTCTCAAACTTCACATTTTAACCTCCTCAACTTATCTGAAATCAGGCTCATCGCCCAGGCTACACCTGAACAACCTATAGTCACCCAGGAATCATGAACCAATTTATTAAAATCCTCCTCTTTGATCCAGACCCTATTGAATTTAAAAGGGAGACCTTTGGAGATCTTCTCCACTCTCAATTTAAGAATAATCAACAAATGGTTTGGAATTTTTGTCTATGAAACCCAAGACCTTACATTCTCTAGTAGCTCCAAAATATTCTCGTGAATCAAAAATATATCTAACCTTTTCCCAATGCTTCAAACTCGCTCTACCATTACTCCATGTAGGGACCAAGGGAAACAGTTGAACATCCACTAAGTAAGTTTTCCCCAAAGAGATCTTGTAGGTGATTTCCCAAAGGGTTGGTATGACATTGTGTAGCCCAACCTTCTTCTCTCAAGATAGTGTCATTTAAATCCATAACTAAGATCTTCGAGCCAATATTCAAGATCCCACGTTCGCCCATCATGTTCCAGGAATGCTCTTTGTCCTAGCAAGGAGTGTATATATTGAGGAAATGCATTCGACAAGATAAACCACTAACAAAACCTAAAAATAGGGTGCCTACAAAAAAATGTGTAAGCATTTATTTTAACCCATCTAGGGTCCTATAGTGCCACCAAAGAACTAGATAAGTCGCATGAATCAATAGCCACAAAACACCAGTTCAGACAAATGGACAAAAAGTAAGGTATGACCTTATCTAGTGAATACATAGATTATTGTATAAAGATGGTAATAGATCTAACACATACAATAAGATGTCTAAGGGATAGTTTCTTTGAAAAATCCCCGATCCCCCTAAGGTTTAGAGAGAAGATATTCATGAGGGCTTCCCAAGGGTAGGCTCATTTTCTCTAAGGAACCGAGAATCAACAAAGGAAATGATGGGTACCTCCCATAATTCAGCTTCCACACCAAACGTCAAAGTATTTGTAACCAATTTCTCGTGGAAGTGACAACTACCTCTACCACCATGCCAATGGACCGTAATATTCATAGCAGACCCTAGGTTGATCGAAGGGGTCGAGGAAGGATCGTCAACCTTATGAATGGTAAGGGGGGTCAAGTCCATGACAAGATTGTGCATCAAGAAATCAATATCACTCCCAATGGAATTATGAGGGGAGGATTCAAATGAAGGATCATATGTGCAAGTGAATATGTTTATCGACCGATGGAGGGTCTACCTCATGTTCAATATCCCCTTCCTAAGATCATATAGGAGGAGTAACTCCCTATATTTAATGAGCAAGGGAGGTCTGGGGAAAGGCAGGATATGATGACCCAATGAATTATAAAAAATTGTATTTTGTATATGCACATAGACACATACATATATACAAGTATATGGAAGAGTGCATATATAGAAGATGGCTTCCATATATGCGCAACTTTTGTGTATGCACACACACACACACACACACACACACACATATATATAGAAGCCATATTTTGTATATGCACACTTCCATGTTTATGTGCATGTATAGAAGTTGTGCATATATAGAAGTTGTGAATATACGGAATTCTTCTTCCATAAATGCATCCTTCCATATATATGTGTGAAGTTTCACATATACAAAAGATAATTTCAACATCTAGGTATGCACAATTTCAACTTCTTGGAAGAGAAATTTCTCTTGGAAGCTACCTGATTAAGTAATACATCTACTGTGGCTCCATCTATGTGACACCTTTTGGATTAGTCCCCTCCCCCATTGCTTATTTCTACTGCATTTATGATTTGTTTTGACTCTATTCCACTTATAATTTCCATGCATGCACAATTTTTCATGGTTTCTCTACATTATAATCTTTATGAGTTTTCTGCACGGTAATCTTTCATGGGTCCTCTCTATTTGATACTACCTATAACATAAGATCATATATGCACCACCACTTTTTTTTGTATTCAATCATTTTTTAAGGAGAATCATGCAAACCCTACTGCGATTTATCAACCAATACAGTGTCATTTTTTTTAATTAATCAACCAAGGAAAACATGGTCACGAGAAGGAAGAAATACAGGCATCCCATAACCATATGAGAAAGAAGAATTTATCCTAAATTATTCCCCTTCATTGTACCCCTTTTATTTTATGGTCAAGCCAAAAAAAATTGCTTATTTTATAGGTAGAGACTACCCATATCCTACCTAATCATTCCCTTTTCTTAAAATACACTTGAGGGAATTTCTAGTTGATTTATGAACCGCCCCAAAACTTCATCCCTAGGCATGTACCTATTTGCCCCACGATTCCACAATGTGACCCACTCTTTTGTTATGTGGCCAACCAACTCTCTACTACATAAAAAATTATGATACAATACCTATACTTAGAGCAGCAAATTTTGGTATATATTAGGCACAATTTGTACAATTAAAGCATGCATATATAGAAGATGGATTATGTATATGCACAAAGATATGAAAGACATCTTTTGTATATGCACGTTTCATATCTATGTGCATATACAAAAGTTGTGCATGTGCAAATGATGGCTTCCGTATATATGTGTATTCTATATATGCACACATATATATGGAAGTGTGCATATACGAAAGATTTCTTCCATACATGCGTGACTTCTAAATATCCACATATATATGGAATCCATCTTCTATATATACATGTTTCGGTATCTATGTGCATGTATAGAAGTTGTGAATATGCAGAAACTATCTTCTGTATATGCACGCTTCCATATATATGTGTATATATACAAAAGCTGCACATATGAAAAATTCATTTTTTGTATATATGGTATATATGGAAATCAAATATAAACATATTATGACTTTTGTATCTGCACAATTTCTATATATGCACATATATATGAAATTGTGCATGTACGAAAGATGGCCCCCATATATGCATAACTTCTATATATACACATAGATATGGAAGCCATGTTTTGTATATACACACTTCTAGATCTATGTTATAGAAGATGCACATATGAAACAAACATTTACGGAAGTTGCGCATATACGAAAAATATATTTCATATATGCATGCTTCCATATATATTTTCATATACAAAATCTGCACATATACAGAAGATGGCTTCCTTATATATGTGGCTTCTACATATGCACATATGTATGGAAGTGTGCAAATATAGAAGATGGCATCCATATATGCATAACCTCTATATATGCACGTAGATATGGAAGCATGCAGATATAGAAGATGGCTTCCGTATAGGCACAACTTCTATATATTCACATAGATATGGGAGTCATCTTCCATATATACATGCTTTCATATTTAGGTGCATATATAGAAGTTAAGCATATATAGAATATTGTTTCCATATATGTGCATATTTTGTATATGCACACACATATATATGGAAGAGTGCATATATGGAATATGACTTTCGTATATGCACACTTCCATATCTATGATATAGCAGATGTGCATATACATAAACCATATATTGAAGTTGCGCATATATGGAAGCTATCTTCTATATATGCATGCTTGTGTGTGTGTGTGTGTGTGTCCATATACAAAATTTGCATATATACAAAAGATGACTTCTTTAGAAGTGTGGCTTTTGTATATGCACATATGTATGGAAGTGTGTATATATGAAAGATGGCCTCCATATATGTATAACCTATATATATGCACATAGATATTGAAGCATGCATATACAGAAGATGGCCTTTGTATATGCATAGCTTCAATACATTCACTTAGATATGGGAGCCATCTTCCGTATATGTGTGTTTACATATATATGTGCATATATAGAAGTTGCACATATACAAAATATGGCTTCCATATATTTGCATAGACAAAATTTGCGCATATATAGAATATGGCTTCCGTATATGTGCATATTTTGTATATATATATATATATATGGAAGAGTGCACATGGAAAAGATGGCTTCTGTATATGCGCAGTTTCTATATATGGACATATATATATGGAATTAATATTCCATCTATGCACGCTTCCATATCTATGTGCATGTATAGAATTTGTGCATATATAGAAGTTGCGCATATATAGAAGTCATTTTATGCATATGCACACGTCTATATATATGAGTATATATACAAAAGTTGTGCATATACAAAAGTTTTCTTTTGTATATGTGCAACTTCTGTGTATACACACATATATATATGGAAGTGTGCATTTATGGAAGACGACTTTGGTATGTTCACAACTTTTGTATATGCACAACTGCTATACATGCACATATATATGGAAGTGTGCATATATGGAAGATGGCTTCCATATATATGCACATTTACAAAAGTTGCACATATATAGAAGTCATCTTCCATATATGTGTGTATGTGTGCATATACAGAATGCATATTTTTGTAAGTCATTGAGTCGTCATATCCTACCTTACCCCAGACCTCCACATGCTCATGAAATCTAGGGAGTTACTCTACCTAGATTCTCTTAGGAAGGGGATATTGAACATGATTCATGCCCTCCAACAGTCGATAAACATATTCACTCACCCACATATGCTCCTTCATTTGACTGCTCCCATCATAATTCTGTTGGGAGTGATATTGATTTCTTGATTTGTAATCTTGTCATGGACTTGGCCCCCTTACTATTCATAAGGTTGATGATCCTTCCTTGGCTCATTCCATCAGCCCAAGGTCTACTATGAATATTAAGGTTTGTTGGCATGGTGGTAGGGGTATTTGTTACTTCTTTGAGAAATTGGTTACAAAGACTTTGACCTTTGATGTGGAAGGCGAATTGTGGAAGGTACCCATCATTTCCTATGTTGATTGTCGAGTCCTTAGAGAAAATGCACCTACCCTTGGGAAGTCCTCATGAATATCTTCTCTCTAAATCTTAAGGGGCTTGGGGATGCCTCGAAGAAACTATCCCTTAGACATCTTATTATATATGTTACATCTATTATCATCTTTATACAAGAACCCATGTCTTCGTTGGATAAGGCCATACCTTAATTTTTTTCCATTTGTTCGAACTGTTGTTTTGTGGCTATTGATTCATGTGGTTTATCTAGTGCTTTGGTGGCACTATAGGACCCTAGATGGGTTAAAAAAGCACTTACATTTTTTTTTGCAAGCATCCTATTTTCAAGTTTTGTTAGGGGTTTATCTTGTCGACTGCATTTCCTCAATATATACACTCCTTGTTGGGATAGAGAGAATTTCTGGAACATGATGGGTGAATGCAGGATATTGAATATTAAATCGATGATCTTAGCTAGGGATTTAAATACCACTTTCTAGAGACAATAATGTCAGGCTACACCGCATCGTACTAACCCTTTGGGAAATCACCTACGGGATATATTTGGGGAAAACCACTTATTGCATGTTTGACTATTTTCCATAGTCCCTATATGGAGTAATGGTAGAGCCAGTTCTAAGTATATTGGAAAAAGGTTAGATAGATTTTTTATTCATGAGAATATTTTGGAGCTGCTAGGGAATGTAAGGTCATGGGTGTCATAGACAAAAATTTCATACTATTTGTCGATTATTCTGAAATGGAGAGGGGAGAAGATCTGCGAAGGTCTCCCTTTTAAATTCAACAGGGCCTAATTCAGAGAGGAGGGTTTTAATAAATTGGTTCATGATTCCTGGGAAACTATGGATTGTTCAGGTGTAGCCTTGATGATGAGCCTAATTTTGGATAAGTTAAGGAGGTTAAAATGTGAATTTCAAGA
The DNA here is from genome assembly GCA_000404065.3 of Pinus taeda. Taxonomy (NCBI): domain Eukaryota; kingdom Viridiplantae; phylum Streptophyta; class Pinopsida; order Pinales; family Pinaceae; genus Pinus; species Pinus taeda. The sequence goes on along the minus strand of APFE030951733.1, from coordinate 189,286 downwards.
GCGGGAGTGACAAAAAAAACTTAAGATGCAGGTGTAATTGGAGCGGATTGGTGTGGAGATGGAAAATCTAAGTCAAAATATGGATCATGTGGCTCCATCCCCTTTGCAAATGGCTCACATATAGGAGTTGGAACTTAGAAAATGCATATTTTAAAATTATAAGACGTCACCTGGCATTTAAATATTCGGGAAATTTGGATTGAGGAGGGGGATCAAAATACTCATTTTTTCCAACATTGTTCTACCCAAAGGAGGAATATGAATTCTATCTAGGAAATTGAGTTTGTTTCGGGAGGCAGAGTTTACAGTATTGAAGATATTTAGAAGGAGGTTGTCCATTTTTTTGGGAGCTTTTGCTCAGGTCATACAGGGGTGGATATCCATGAACAACTTTGAGGTATTGAGGCTTTCCTTATTATGTTCACAGTGGAATCAAATTATGCATTGGGAGGACCTATCACAATTGATGATATTTCTAGGGTCCTCAAATCTTTCACGAAAGACAAGTGTCCTAGTCTTGATGGGTAAAACAAGTGCCCTAGTCCTGATGGGTAGACTGTAGAGCTCTTCTTACACTTCTTTGCTATTATGGGTAGGTATCTTTTCAATATGGTTGAAGAGTCGTGCATTTCTAGTTATGTCTCTAGGGTGATTAAGTCCACTTTCGTTGCTCACTCGAATTCATTCACATATTTTCAATTGATTTCCCTTTGCAACATTTCATATAGGTTGATTTCAAATATAATTTCCTTCAAGATAAAGGACACTCTTTCTGAACATATCTCTTTGAATTTGCTCGTCTTTCTCTCTAAATGACAGATCAAGGATGTTGTTGTAACTTTTTAGGAGTTCATACATACCATCTGTACAAAGAAGAAAGATGCATTGGTGATGAAGTAGGATCTTCACAAGGCATATGAAAGTGTTGATTGGTCCTTTCTAGGAATGATTCTTACTAAAATTGGGCTTTGTATGGATAATGTTGCCTAGATCATGGGATGTGTCTCATTTGTGAATTTTGTTGTCTGTATTAATGGCACCCCATCGAACTTTTTTTGAGCTAGCAAAGGTCTACGCCAAGGGTGCTCTTTATCCCCAGTATTATTCATCCTGGTCATGGACAGTCTAAGAAAGTAAATTGGAGAGACTCGTATGGGAGGCACTTTTTGTGGCTTGTAGATCTCAGCAGAGTCTTTGTCTCCCATTTATTCTTTGTGGATGATGTTATTACTTATGCATAGGTCTCTCAGGAACAATGGAATGTATTGCATTCCATTTTCTCTAAATATGGTGTGGAATTGGGCTTATGCCCAAATGGTAATAAATCATTATTGATCCATTCCTCCGGTTTTGATGAGGACATATCCAACATTGCTAGGCTTTTTGGGGTGGTTGTCTCGAGCATTGAATATGTTTTCTCATACTTGAGTTTCATACTGAAACCAAATAAATACATGACTGGGGTTTCGAATTGGTTACTAGATAAGTTTTAGAATCATTTATACTTATGCTCACATTGTTGGCTATCTCTGGGTGGAATATCTACTCTCATACAATTTGTCATTAAATAGATCTCGACGTATTAGATGCACCTTTTCATGCTCCCTATAAAACTTATCCAACAGATCATGGCTATCATGGCAAATTTCCTATGGTCAATGGCCAGGAGGGATCATTAGCTCCATCTGGTTCATTTAGATGTCGTTACAAAAGGAAAGGAGTTTGATGGATGGGGATTGCTAGATTTGAGAGTGTTAGAATGGGATTTATTACCAAAAAGTATATGTAGATATTTTTTTGGTAAGGGTATAGGGAAGGATATTAGTTTTTACATATGCATGAAGCGCATGTCTCTCTTGGAATGGTACATGCACAGTGGTGATGGTATAAAGAAGGGATCTCATATATGGAATAGTTTCATAAAGGATTGAAGATGGTTTTTTTATAATCTGCAATGGTCCTTTGGAAGGGGCAAATTTTTTTTGATTAGGATCAATTCTATACAAGGGGTTTGCTATAACCAACATCTATCTCTTTATTTTATTGATGTCTTGCATGCAAAATACCTTTTCCTTCTTGGCCAAGCCTATAAGCACACGATTGACACTTCTCTTTACCCATCATGGATGGATATTATGGAGATTGGACTATTTAGTACACACTCTAATTATTGGAATCGTTCCATTATTCATCTTCAGTTGGAAAGTCTTGTTATGAAGGGACCAAGGGGTGATTTAGTTTGGAATGGCACCCTGTGTTATGGAAGCGTAGTAGTTTCATAAATTTACAAATATGTTCCTGCAAGACATGTGGTTTGAAAAATTAGTGCTGGTACTGGAGGGTATGGAGTTGGAACATGCCTTTGAAAATAATTATTTTTGGTTGGTTGGTGTGGAAAAATTGCATTCTAACTTGGGACAACATTTCTAAAGGGGGCATTCTCGGCCCAGGATGGTGTGCTTTCTGCAGGGAGTCTCAGGAGAATGTCCTACTCCTTTTTTTACAATTCCCTATTGTTATAGTAGTGTAGGAGGCAACGATAGTCCCTTAGGAGGACTACATTCTCAACATGTCCAATATATCACTCCAATCAAACAAGGAATTGAACCAGTGACTTCACATCAAGGAGTGCCTTCATAGAGCGCTCAATCACCATTTATCCAAGACCCCATGGACAAAAATAAAAATAATAATTAATATAAACAATTATTATATTAAATTGTTGAATTGTGTGTATCTTTAGTAGTAGACATAAATTAAATATTGAAATTTATCTCAAAAATAGTTATGTTCTTTTTATATTTTTAATTAAATTGATCAATTAGAAAGAATGTGATATGAACATATGTCATATAAAATCATTTATGATTTTTTAAGCATGTGGTATTGGTAAGTATCCCCAAGGTAAAGTGGGGATGAAGATCCATGATTAAAAATCATGTTACATGAATCTTTAAAGGTACATATGTTTAACTTATAAATCATTATTTTTATAAATAATAATATTATAATATATAAAATAAAATTATAATGATGTAAAATATAATAAGTTAATTATTTTTTTATGTTTTTTTAATATTAATAATAGACATGTATTATAAAGTAAGCGTTATGAGTTAATGAGGTTTACCAAACAATTTAATTATATGAAAAACACATACATATACATAATACAACATATATATATATATAATATATATATATAATATATATATATATATATATATAAATATACATATATATATATATATATATATAATATATATATAATTTTTTTTAAACTTAAATTTTAGAATAAAAATATTTCAAAATAATAAATTAAAATTACAATTTTGAAATGTTAAAGATAACAAGTTATGTTGAATTTGTTGTTTATTAAAAATTTGTTATATAAAGTTAAATTTGTTTACATTTATTTGTATTCATACATTATTATTTTTTAATAATATTTGTTTATTTTTAAATATTATTATTTAATCTAAATGAAAAAGAAATATTTTTAATATACAATTATTATTTTGGATTGATTTTATTTCTGATTTCCCTATTAAACTTCTTTAAGAAAGTGTTGGATAGTCGTGTTACTAGACCTACTTATTTATATATTCCTTGATGAGCACCTTATACCACTCCTTCCAACCGACCACTTTGAATTGTCTTTATCATTTGAGAGTGTAAACGATTACAGACTTAAAATATATTGCAAATATCTTTAAATTATTAGGCACAGATATGGTGGCAATTTCTCCATCGTTCCCTCCCCACCAAACTCTCCATGAATCTTATGGTGGTAACTGCTCCATTGTTTTACACCACCATAAGATTCATAAAATATAGCACAATCTTATGTGTGTTTCAGTAACAACATTTCTTCTATTTATCTGAATTCTTTCTATTCAATAACAAGAGGAATAAGGAAACGCTCTACAATTACAATATACACTTTAGTAATGAATATTAAGAATAGAGGGTTAACAGAGTTTGTTTCGGCTTCAATTGGAGGTTGGTTAGAGTTTACTATCATTAGTCCACAATCAACTTTCAGTACCTTCGCCATCGAGAAATGTTATCCTCTCTCTCAACCTATTAGAGGTGTACACTTTCATGCTTTATCAAAAGTGTGTATATTTTAAGTCTAACCTTTATAGATAATTATAAATTATTTAATTTGTTTGTTATTAGTCTTACTTTATCATCATATGAGATATTTATACAAGACAACTCTATGAAAAAGAATTAGAGGTTGAGCCCCCTCCCTAGAGCAACACAACTACAAAGATTTTCACATTACAGGAGGTGGAGGCAAAGGATTTGGTTGAACTTCAAGTAGAATATCTAAAGTGGGGAATGAGCATTCTAGCACCACACTCATGGAAATATTCAACAATGTCATTGGACAAGGATTCCCAAGAGATTGGACAACTAGTCTAGCAATATCCCTTTTTAAAAGTGGAGACATTAATAATCCTTCCAACTATAGAACCATCATGATCAATCCTTTTTTTGCAAAGATTTTCAGTGGCATGGTAGAAAATAGAATCAATAAGCGGGTAGAAGTAAAAGAAAAGAGGGAAAAAGGGAAAGCAGGTTTTAGGCCAAAGCATTCTACAGTATATCATGGTATCACATTGAGACACATTATTAAAAAGGTTTGGGGGAACAAAGAAAAAGTGTTTTGTTGCTTTGTTGATTTCAAAAAGGCATTTGACACAGTCCCTAGAGATAAGTTGTGGCATATAATGGAAGAAATTGAAATTCCTTTGCAATATGGAGTTATTTTCCATATGCTTTATGAAGAGGTGAAAGTCAAAATTAGAACTTCAGTAGGCATTTTAAAGAGTTTTTGGAGTGACATTGGAGTCAAGCAAGGTTGTCCTTTATCCCCTACCCCTTTTGGTTTATATATTGAAAAATTGGAAGAGAGGCTAAATCTGAAAGGTGGGGATGGTGTTCGGTTGGGAGAGTTTGTGATAAAACTTATTTTATATGTTGATGATCTTGTATTGATTTCTAAATCGACCCATGGATTGTAGATGCACCTATATGCCTTTGAGCATTTTTGTAAAGCAGTTGGGATACAAGTCAATATCAGTCAATACCAATAATTCAATACATTCTTATTTGAAGACAACATTATTGAAGATTTAAATGAATACAAGTACCTCGAGATCGATTTCAACAACAAGCTTAATTGGGGGGACTGCAAAAACAATAGAATTTTACGAGGGTGGAAAGCATTATATGCACTTCAAAACAGATGTAGAGAGGCAGAGTTATGGGATTGGAAAACGATTAAAATGCTTTTTGGGCACCTAGTTTGTCTAGTGATATCATATGGGTATAAACTGTGGGCTAGCAGCATCCCTGTTTCAAAATGGAAACAAATTGAGAAAATACAAAAACACTTGATCATGAGCAAGTTCAAAATAAAAAGTTTGGTTCCTTATGAGATAATGTTAAGTGAAGCAAGAGAAACTCCCATCGAAGTAATTTCTATGATGCGTCTTATAAGGTGTCTAAGAGGAATTGAGCAAATGGGAGTAGGTAGATGGTTGAAAGTTATCTTCAATGAAGGCATGAGTGAAACAATAAATAGATGCAAAAATGGAATATTTACCTCAATTCATGTCCCACAAATAGAAAGGAGTTAAAGAATTTTGTTGTGGAGAAGTTTTGAAAGCATATATGGGGAAAAGAGTTGGGTAGAAAGAAGTACTATGTTCAGGAATTCAACCCCGCTTTTGATCTCCAACAAAAAGAGTACAGTCGAGCTAGCATTTCGTGGAGAGAAACGATTTTGATTGCTCAATTAAGAACTAACTCACATCAACTTCGGTGTGAAACGGGACGATGGAAGAGACCTAAAGAAGCTTGGGAAGAATTGGTGTGTAATTTTTGCACTTCTGGGGCAGTGGAATCAGAAAAGCATTTCATTTTGAAATGTGATGCTTTCAGACACATTAGAGACAGTTATGGCGATATGTTAGCCTCAATTCCTTGGCTTTGTCTTTTGGGTGAGAGTATTGTTAGAATGTTGGGTCATCTCATCATCAAACTAAATAATATATATTTCAAATCAACCAGCTAAATGAGTATATATACACAAATTGATAGATATTTTAAAATTTTAACAATATTTCAAATCCAGTATATTAGTGGGGGCATAATACACAAGAGATCAATGCCTTATACCATAGAATGTTAAATTTATCAATCGAAGCTTAATTAATTTCTCTTTATTTATGCAAGAAATTGTTATTGAATCCTTGAGGAATATTTTCACTAGTGACCGATGGCCTTTGACATAAATATAGAGAGCATCATAATATCATCATCATCAGGATTATTTACTCATTGGTTGTTGAGAAATGTAACAAAAAAATAAACTATAGAATAAGATAACAAATTACAAACCTTACTTCAACACCACATTTAACTTAGTAATATAATGTGCCATAGAGATTGAAAAGAAAGGTATTTTTCTTTGCTTGTTGATGTTCATTCTAATTAAAAGTGTGTTACTGTAATTAAAAAAACCAATGCTCACCACGTTTGGGCTTGACTACCTGGCAGGGACTATTGTTGCCTCCATCTCTTGTTCTTATCTATTTGTTAGATAATACAAACTAATTTATGCTTCAGATTCCCATGTTTTTAGATGTTTGTTGTACTTGTAATTATCATCATCATAGATCCATTGTATATATTGTTGAGATGCCTAAATTAGATGTTTTTATGAGTAAGTTTCCTAGTATCTCAATATATTCTATTAAGATGCTTAAATTAGATGTTTTTATGAGTAAGTTTCCTGGTATCCCAATTAAGCTAAATTTTAATCATTAATCTACTTTCAAGTTAAGTTCTTGAAATATGTGGCAAAGGTGATAATAGTCTCATCAATTTCCTTGAGCTACAAAATAAAGAGATAACAACTCACCATTATAAATAATAAAAAATAATTAATGGTAGTAATCATCTAATATTATTTTAATATTTTTTATTATTATATTTTCATTTCTATTTTTTTATTGTTTTATTGATTTTAAAAAGGTTTTGATATCATTTTGAGGATAATTTTTTACATGAGGTTGGAAGAGAGGTTCCTCTTTTGTTGAGGGGGTGGAAGAGATAAAGGTTCCTCTTGTGTTGAGGGCCATTGTGACAAGGTTGTGTGAGAACATTATTGCCAAGATTAGGACCAATGAGGGTTGGTCAAAGGAAATTAACTACTGCATTTATTAAAACAAGGGTGTTCCTTATTCCCTAACATTTTTAGCATATACATCAATAAGTTAGAAGAGTGTTTGGGAGAAGTAGGTTGTGTTGGCCCTAATGATAACTCTTCTTCTTTATGCTAATGATATTGTTCTTTCGGTGATGATCCTTATGATCTTGGAAAGAAATTAAGAATCCTTAAAGATCTTTGTTCCAAGAATTATCACATATGATACTTTCATATACGATAACAATAACTTGGATAAATATCTTTTATACCAATATTTGAAATGGATATCCATCACAAACTCAACTAGAATTATAGCATTGAGAAAATAATAAATGGACAATGGAAAGCTTATCGTGGACTTGAAAACACTTATAAGTTAATAATTCTTTAGATATGGGATTAAAAAAAACTCCTCTTTGAGACTCTTGTAAACCCTTGTTATATATATATATATATATATATATATATATATATATATATATATAGATGTGGGGTTTTGGAATCCAGTATCTCCTAAAGAATCATGGAGGAATATAGAATAGATCCAAAAGCAGTTTATAATATATAATCTCAATATTAAAGGAAATACACCCCATCATATTCTCCTCATCAAAGCAAGCATTTTCCACATTGAAAGCATGGCTATGACTAGGTATTTCATGTATAAGAAGAGGTTAAACAACAAGGAAGACAAGAAGTTTTCTAAAAATACTTCTGACTCTAGCGAAAAACACCTTCAACTCAAGCAAGGATGGTGTAAGGATACACAATCTTGGTTATACCATTGTGGAATAATGAAGGAGATCATTTTGCAGAATAAGAGTAATATTAAAAATGTTATTACGTCAAAATTTAAAGAGAATTGTGGGGTGATAAAGAGCTAGAAGTAAAAAGGAAACTAAAATATTATAAGGAGGTCATCAACCCAAATATTGAAAACTAAAAGTATCTTTGTGTTTAAAATAGTGTAAATAAGGAAATAAACATTGTAAAGAAGAAAATAAACATTGCTAAAATAAGAACAAATTATCATGAGCTCCATAATGAAATTGAGCATTGATCAGTTCTCAAAACACCATGGGATGAACAAGTCAATCACATTTGTGGCACTAAGAGGAGTGAAGATCAAAAACACCCTTGTTTAGATTGTCTAGCTTAGAATATATCTAAATTTCAAAATAGTTTTCACATTATCAACCTTCTTGACCTTTTATTTCAACAATATTATGATGATCTTGAGTCTCTTCTCTCAATTATTTTCAAGTATAGATATAAAACATTAAATAATTCCAACAAATATCTTACCTTCTGGATAGGCCATATCCGACATTCCATCTTAATGGACATAATCATCATGATAATCATAAATATAAAATAAATATTTCAATATTTTTAACTTTTAAGGTTTTTAACATTCTTTTATATCAATCTCCAATAAATATTATAAATATTTTTTATTTAATTAATAAAATTTATATTTAAAAAAAAAATAAAATATATACATATATATATAATTATTATTAATATAATATAAATATTTATTTACTTTCTCTCTCTCCTCTCTCTCTCTCTCTCTCTCTCTCTCTCTCTCAACATATATATAACCCATGAACACCGATGGAGATGACCCAAAAATAAATTAGCAACTTATTATTTATAAATATATTTATTATATATAAAAGAAGTGAACCCTGGAGGAGTGACCCACACTATCATGCAAATCACTTACATTGACCTCCAAAGCAATCATGAAGCAATCAAGGAAATACCATTTGTCAAGGGGTAGATCAAAGGACAATTGGCAGCAACACTCGATTTAATGGCTTCTCACAAGAGGGATAACAATGTGTCTGGCTCACATATTGATGTCGCATTCAATATCCTAACACACAAGCCATTAATCAATTTATAGCATTCACTATGTGAAAACGAGAATGGAGGTTGCCACTCAATTCAATGAAGTCTCCAACTTGTCATGCAAAATTTTCATAAATTATTTAGGAATTTTCCTATCACAGGCAGCAAAGATATAGTTCAGTCTGGCATTTTCTAGGCATTAATAGGAAAAATCCTTGTAGGGGAACTTTGGTTTCTAAACATTTAGAAGGACTAGTCTAGGAGGACTAGGCCCTCCTCCCATTATCTTTAAAGGTTCTGCAACTCATTTTTTGGTTGTCCTATTTCACTCCTTTTTGTAGTTGGCATCTTAGTGGAGTGTGATTTCACTCATGTATATTACTTGTATTAGTTTCTTATCATGTCCTTCATTTTTTGTTCTAGCATCTCGAACTTGAGATCCTGTGTTAGCTAGTTTTTTAGGCTCTCTTATTCAATTGTATCTCTATATGTTCACTTCTCTCCTACCCATATTTCTTTTGATCACCCACCTTCCCTTGCTCTTAGTCCCTCGTGTGTCCCGCTCCACCCAGTTGCTTGTCTAGATTCATTTGTTTCTCTCACCTATCATTGGAAATTCCTAAATAGAGTGCATCCTCAAGAAGGGGTGATGGGGACCGCAGCCCAACAAGAAATTCCCAAATTGGGGCCCAAGTCCGAGCCTCCACAACTCGCTACAAGGAACACACCCCCTTGGTGGCACAACAAGATATATCGACATTAAGCAAGATTTGGTTGACGAGATGAACAAAATGTCATATTCTAAAATCTTGGTGGAAACCGAGAATTGGGTGCCAAATTTAAGCTCCCCATGAGATCATTGAAATGATTATTTGCACATGGTTTATTTATATTAGTACATTAAGAAATTGTTGGGAAAAGTCTTGTTTGATTTTAACAAGAATAGAGACAAGCTCCTCCTTCGAATGGAGGAGCTCCTCCTATTGTATCAAATCTTGGATGAGAGGATGCAATAGATGGAGGCAACATTGGTTCCTGATAGAGCACATCCACCCCCTGGTAACCCTATGTGTCCTACTCTAGCTAGTTAATGGCATGGCATCCATATGGTGAAAGGCCCCTAGCAGTATACTTAGTAGTTTCCATAACTTTCAGTTTTTTTGATTTTATGTTTTGATGTCTTTGTGGTTTTCATGGATTTCACGCCCACATTTTGTAATTATGATAATAATGAGCATGGTCACGCCTAGTTCAAACTATGGTTTTTTATGACTGTAAGTATAAACCTTGACTATTTTCCTCAGTCTAGTTTTTGTTTTGGTAGACTAGAACCAATCAAGATGACTTTTTGTAACATCCATTGTATATATTTTCTAGCATAATATAAGTTTATGAGTATAGATATATATATATATATATAGATATAGATATAGATATGTGAATTAAAGTTATCTAAAAAAAACATATAATATAATATTGTGTGAATGGGTGCAGTGTTAAGGTACTCCTTATGTGATGGTCACTATACTCTTGTTACTTAACCTTTAAGAAAAACAATAAAATTTAACTTTATCTGAAAGAGACTTGGTATATAATTTAACTTTACTTAATACCTCTCTTTAAAATATTAAATTTATTAACTAAGCATAAAGTATTCCCAAAATCCCATGTATTATTAGCTATTATAATTATTTTTTCTTTTCTTTTCTTTTCCACAACACCCTTAGGTGAACCCACCCAAAGGGAGCACACGCTCATTCAACCCAACTGTCGAATCCTGACCTTGATGGACCCAAACAAAATTGAACCTGTGCCTCATGACATAGGGCCAAAAATTTTATCGGGGCTTTAAACAACTAGACTACCCATCAAAACTTAATTATGTCGATAAGCATCCCTTCTTGAAAATGGTCAAGCTAACCTTTGTCTACCCTTTTTCTATTGAGTTAACATATGTCTTGTTGTCTGATAATAACATCAGTCCTTTATTAAGATCCACATCACCACACAATCTGTGTAAACATAGGAACCCATCGCATGTATTACCTCATGTTTCATTTTCTTTCTCCACGGGGTATCTATTGGCCAAATTTTACTTTGTGCATTCACTTCCATGATGCACAATCAACTATTTAGTGTCGGATCAAGAGTGAACATTGGTTTCTATGATTTTCCTTGGGTCCCTCCTACATTTGTAATACTTGAAACCCTATTGTCTTCTTGAAAAGGGCATTGGATCGATCCTCACTATCTTCATATTCATCCCAAATCGTTGCACTAGAGCGAGAGTAAGGTTTGCCCATCCCTTTTGGAGTGATTTGATACTGTAATTTAGTTAAGATTTTCAATTCAGTAGAGTCGAATCCTTGGTCCTAATGAACTCCATAAATGGTATATGTTTTATCACATCTTACATAGGTATTTAGTTTATTGCAAATTCACCTGGTCACATTCCTGTTGTGTCTCAATGAAAATGTGTGGTAGGGTTTGTTTTGATAATTTGACGTACAACCTCTCTTCTTGAAAATGGTCAAGCCAACCTTTCTCTACCCTTTTTCTATTGAGTTGACATTTGTCCCGTTGTCTCAGAACGACATTTGTCCTTTATTGGGATCCCCATCCCCCCACAATGCATGTAAAGGGAGGAACTCATCGCATTTATTCCCTCATTTCATTTCATTTATCCACAGGGTATCTATTGGTTGAATTTTACTATGTGCATTCATTTCCATAATGTATGATCAACTATTTAGTGTTGGATCAGGAGTGAACATTAGGTTCCAAGATTTTCCTTGGGTCTCTTGTGCATTTGCAATACTTGAAATCCTGACGTCTACTCGAAAAGGGAAATAGATCAATCCTCATTGGCTTCCTATTCATCCCCAATCGTTGCACCAGAGCGATATTAAGGTTCACCCATCCCTTTTGAAGTGATTTGATATTGTAATTTAGTTAACGTTTTCAATTCAGTAGAGTGGAATCCTTGTCCTGATGAACTCCATAAATGGTATTTGTTTTATCACAACTTACATGGATATTTAGTTTATTGTAAATTTGCCTTGTCACATTCCTGCTGCATCTCAATGAAAATGTGTGGCAGGGTTTGTTTTGATAATATGACATATATTTTTGTGATGAAAAAGAGATCTCTCCCTTTCTTTCACTCCCATTTTCTTTTGGATCTCACTTAAATTCCTGAGCGATACCAGAAATTCTCTTCAAAATCTCTTCCATCCTCTTACAAATATCGCTAAAGTTCTTGAGCAATACCAAAAGTATTCTGTTTATATGACATTCAAATCTTGTAGTTCTAGTTTCCAAAACACCATATGTATGGTGTGGCACAGGAATTATTTTATATATAGTTTAAGTACTTGGGTTTTTTTTTTTCATGTAGGATTCAAAGAAGTAGGGGACGGTGCCACTCCTATTTAGAGATTTACATGGTTCTGTAAGGACTCTTATAGAGTGTAAGACATGGAATGTTAGCTTTCATTTATGCATAATGTTTCGATTTTCACAAAAAAAAAAATCACCACATTGCTCACATCTCCCCCCATTACTAGCTCCATGATAATCGCTTTGTATCTTTAGAAACCCTAAGCTCCAAATCTTCCCACATTTCTAGCTCTAGGTTGTTCACCTCGTTCTTATAGAGAAATGACAGTGTTGCCTCATTCTTTTATAAAACCCTCTACTCTAGATTTTCTCGCATTGCTAGCTCAAGTCTAGTTACCTTATGCTTTTAAAAATCCCTTAGCTCCAAATCTTCCCACATTACCATCTCCAGGTTGAACATAATGTTTGGCCTCAAATATTAATGTGAACCTTATCAACTTAGTTGGGCCTAATGATTAAGAATAAGAATACGTGGCTTTCCTCAGGATGGCCCTCCTTCATATTGGTAGGATTGTGGTGAGAAAACTTCCATGTCGATGCCACCATGATAGTGACTGGTTGTGAGCATATGTTGTATTGCGTGGTTTTTTAAACACGAAAGTATTCTTCCATTTCACTGCACCTCCCAAGTATGTTTAATTATCTTTTGATATATTCTTTGCACTAAAATATTTATGTAATTAGTTTCTTGTGAGGTTTCCGAAAGCTACTGAGAAACCAACAAGAAACAAAGGCATCCTCAAGGTGAGCATCGTGATTTCATGGCTTCTTTCTTATGAATTTATCTTTGAAATGGTCTCTAATGAGAAACCCTTGTTGCATTCAATGGTTTTCCATTTTGGGATCTTTCCTAAGTATGTTAGTCTCTATATTGGGTAGATTGTTATGCAGAATTGGACTAATTGAATCCAAGGAGTTGAAATCAATCTATGTATCATAATATATTCATGTTTCTAACAAAAAATAGTCATAGCACGCTATACCTTGAAACTATAGCATCGAAATTGGATACTTGGGCCTATGACATTGAAACCATGTATTTGAATTCAAGTCCATTTTGTACTTGAAACTTGACGTGGCTATCATCAATTGCACTAGTAATGAAGAAAAGTAAAATATCAGTATATTTGGCATCGACCCCTTTTATAGGCATTATGTCCTAGAGTGATGCAATTTATTTTTAGGAGTTAATATGTCTCGTATATTCAATAATAAGAATTTTACTTGAATATAGGGGAAAAGCTTATCCATGCTTTTGATTAGCAATTCTCGAGTTGGAGATAAGGTTCACAATGTTTCATTTTAAATATAATCATTTATCTCTATTTTTTAAGAATTACAAGGAAATGATGAGCTATTTTGTTTTTTAAAATAGTAGCGGCATGCATACCTTGAAAATAGGCCATTGAAATTAGGTATTTTAACATGGTTCTTGCAGTAGATATGAATTACGAACAAGACATAATGTTAAAAAAAAAGTATTGAAATAAATGATGATAAATTATAGTTGAGATGAGGTAGCAACATATACTAAGGAGAAGTGCACAAAAAATGGGAAATGTTATAATGATGAAGGAATGATGTTGGCCTTTTTTTCTACAAATACCTAGTCAAAACTAATGAGGTCATGGTTCAATGAGGAAGATAGTGGTGTGCTCTTCTAATCCTTCATATTTAAGGAGGGCCCTACTTTTTCTACCTATATACATTACTTTTTTCTCTTCTATGGAAGGATTTGTGTAAATTGAACAGTTAAATCAGGGCAGAAAGGGGATTTCTTGTCCCACAAATAGGGTTGTTTCACACAACAATTGGATGCCTAATTGAGCAGTCAAATCACAGGTTATCGTTTACATGGCCATGAAAAGGATTCCCTTGCACTATTTTCCCAAGTCCAACAAATAGGCATTGATCAAAATTGCATTGCATTCACCTGTGTCATGTTTACATGGTTTACATGGTTTTAGACAAGGTGGTTTGTTGTTCCGTGGAATGATGCCAAACTTTGGTATGTCCATATTTGAGAATATTCAAAGTATAATTAAAATGTATTAAACAACTAATAGAAACATAATAGAACCCCAAAGTTTATAATTTGGCTTCAATCCCTCATTCTCCTCAAAAATAGAGAAAGAATTTGGGTTTCAATCAGTTGTGTCACAAAGCTTCAACCCTTAAGCCAACACAAGATCTTAAAAGTGACTAGAAAATTGGCCTCGAAGAGGAAGATTGTCACCATGAAATTAGAATCAAAGGATTTTTTTCTTAAATTTTGAGTTGACAACCCACCACTTGACACAACCAACCCATCTTTGTTCAAAAGCTTCACCGGGGGCACCCATAGATCCTTTTCATAACCCAAACATGTTGGTTAACCAATATTTTCCTCTAATTTAGCGATGCCTCACCAAACAAAGTCCCTAACTTGTTGTCTTTGGCTCTCTTGAATATATACCAATAATTATTCATGAGGAATGTGTGTTCCAAGCCATATGAACTGTATCCTTTGGGTCTCATCTCCAAGCTCAGCTCTGAATAATCCATCACATGACTAACAACCTCTACAAGGCTTGTGTTGTTCTCCGTTCCCCAGACCTTTGTCATTACCTCCTCATATTCAGTCAACCTAAACTTGAGATAATTCACAATGTAGCTTGTAAGCTTTGATGGACTCCTATCAACAAACAACCATGAATCCTCCTCTACCTGCTTCCCAAAGTCCCATAGAACTTGACAAGGAATACACTTGGGAATTATCTCAATTAGAAGAAGGTAGGGCTACTCCTTTGTTTTCAATCCCATATCCCAGAAGTTCATATATATTTTTTATAGTTGGTAATTGATAGCATTAGCGAAGGCGTGTATAGAAGTTTCGGGGGGGAACTTCTATATGCAGGTTAGCCTTAGCGAAGGCATGTATACACACAGGTTTGGAACTTCCAAGTAGTGTATGCAGAAGAAAGGCTTGTTGTTAAAAAGTGATTGATCTATCTGATATTGTGTTGACGTGTACCAGGAGTATCCAGTTTGAAAATTTATGAAATGTTGTCCCTAGAGGAAGAATGAAGGTGGTAGCCTTGTTTTGGGAAGTTTTAGTGTTTACAGATAAACGCTTAAAGTTTTAGTGTTTACAGATAAACGCTTAAACCCCTAGACTAGTATCTAAGTCTAGAACAATAATGCAAAGCATTATCTACTTTTTCTATGACCAATAGATTAAATAAGAGGTAAAGAATCCTACCTATAGCTTTTACTTACTCCTTGTCTCCCTTGACCAACTCTGTTGCTCCTCTCCATACTTAATCTGCTTGAAGAGTACCTTTGCATAGGCAGAAGACAGAAACCAATCAAATCATATGATAATGATCTATTGATTAAACATAGCATGGAACCAAGTACATGATACACATATGAAAGAATAAATGAAGAACACAAGCATATGGAAAAAGATTTGAACACTTTATTAGTAAAAGGAAGAGTTACAACCCAATTTGCTCGATTCAGCATCACTCCTCCAGTTCAATCCCATCCTCTCCTCATAACAAGCAAGACATTTTGACATCATTACAATACTTGAAATCAACTCAAGTCTCATATTAATAGAATCTCCCTATAATTCAATGATTTCCAGCCCTTGATCACTTAGATGAGTGGTATTTTTATAGGCGAATGAAGGAAGTTATGCCATAAATGGTGATAATGAATGCCCTCCCAAACTTAGAATTTAGTTCCATGGAGGAAGAGATAAAGGGATTGATGTTCCTTAACTCCCTACCTCATCCAAATACGAGCTCAAAGGAGTAGATAAACTTAGGAAACTTCTAGATGCATCCAATGGATAAGAATATTCCCAAACCCCGATGCAATTTCGCTCAAATTCGACCAACGCAGGCCAAGGAGGGCTCAAGTGCGCTACATAGCACCCTATCATTGTATGATCTGCATTGCAGCGCACCATAATGAAGGCCTGACTGCCCTGATCTTCTTAGAGGTATTTTTTGGATGATTTCAGTCATGAAACTTCTTAGGAAGCTAGGCACTCTAATGGTTGACTTCTTTGGGGCATGTAACAACTGAATTAGGGTTTGATGGGCCCTAATAGTATTGATCTATAAGTTGGGGTTGACATGTCCAAACGGATCTGTAACAAGCCTTCTATAGGTCAGCACCTGCGTACTAGTACAATTTTACGCTAGTATAAGAGCCAAGAGGTTGTAGCTCACTTCCTATAGCATCTTGAGAACAAGTGAAGGTTGTAGCCTTTTGTAGGTCGACGCCTACCATCCAGTACATGAGCTAGGGGGTTGTAGCTCCCTTCCAGTAGAATCTAGAGAATGAGAGAAGGTTGTATCCTTCTGTAGGTGGGTGCCTGTGTACTGGTATGAGTTTACACAAGCAAAATATTATTTACTCCTACACTTAAATTCAGTTTTATTTTTGTCATTGTGATATTTCCCTTTGTTGTAAGAGTGATAATTTCTTAGATAAAACATTTGCATGAAAACTTCCTAATTCAATTTTAAATTTACTCACCTAATAGAGAATCCTAGCACAATTGGTACACATACATTTCATCAGTTTACAAGCCATAATCGATAATTTATGTAGTAATTTAAGCTTAATTAAATTTCCAAACATTTTGGCACCGTTTTCAGGGAAGTGTATATAGGATTTATTTTTAGGAGTATTTTTATTAAAAAAATAAAATGATAAAAACATATTTATGCATAGGGAAAGATATTCTAGGGGTAGGTTTAGAAGTAGAGGTAGGAATTCCATTCCAACATCACCACTTACCCCAACATGAACTTGTAGTGTTATACCATCCACCGTAACTCATATTCCATCATTTGAAGGTAGATTTAGACTTCCTAAGGTACATAGATCCAAAATTTAACCAAGAGATTCACCAACTTCCTCTACCAAAGCCGTAGTAGATGAACCTACATTCCCAACAGAAGGAGTAATCTTTCTATCTTCAACTGGGAAACCAATTCTAGAACAAGAATTGGAATTCCCTAGTGAATAAGAAGAAGAAACTTATTTTATTCTATTGATAGAAGAACCAGAAGAGGAGCTAGAAAACCAAATTGAAAAACTCTATATTAGCTCTGAGGAATCTACAATGGCAGGGGCAAGAAAAGGAGAAGTACATAATGTGAATGGTGAATTTAGGATTAGAGGTGGAAGGGATAATGGAGGAAGAGGAAGAGGCTGAAACAGAGGAGGAGGTGGAGGAAGAGATGGTAGAGGAGAGCCAAAACCGTTTGGGTTTCCCATCTTAGATGAAGATACCACAGTTACAATGAAGAATATCTCACCCTCCATCCTCCCTCATTTCCATGTAGTAAGATATCAAGATCATGAAACATTTATTTTTGAGATTGAAGTATTATGAAGATCTTATGATTACTTGCGTGATTTTGAAAATTGAAATTGTTTCCAGCCGCTCTTAAAGACGGATCACTTAAATGGTTTATGGGATTAGGAACACATAACATAAGAATATGGGAAGAAATTAAAAATGTGTTCTTAGATAAATTCAAAGATTATTGTGTGCCTCGTAACCTTAAAGATGAAGTCTTTAAAATGATGCAAAAAGAGGATGAAAATATTGAAGGTTTTGTTGAAACATTTTCTTATAATGTTAAAAGGTCTAATATGCATAATCTAGATGAAGAAACTCTTAAAGCTCTTTTGCTAAAAGCCATTAGATATGAGTGGGTAGATCTTCTCAATTTAATGGGAAAAAGAGATGTTTCTCAGTTATCATTTAGATAAATTTGTGAACTGTGTACACACATACCAAGAGGAAAGGCTAGAACCGAGAAAAATCCAAGAGACCATGTTATGTCTAGGATTAATAAATCTGCAACTGGGACAGTAAGTAGAGTAAAAATAGGCAATTTCTTTTACTACCTCAAAATAAATATCTTAGGGAGTATTAGTGAACAAATAGACACCCTTAAGATTCAAAACAAGAGGAAGGCTAAAAATGTTGCAATATTAATATTTTTTCCTAAATGCAAAAAGAAACATGCTTTAAGAGGATGTCCTCTTGATAGTTAGAAATATGTGGTATATGTGCAAAAATTCATATCACAAAGGAATACCCTTCAATTCCTAGAGTTAAACCAGTCTTGCAAAATGAAGTTAAAGCAAGCCAAGTTGAGTCACTATGTTTTATTGGTAAAAAACCATGGCCACCACAACAGCCAAATATGGTACAAGATCTTAATCCTCAATACCAATAATTTGCACAACCTCAGAACAATTGGAATACTCCAGTTTCTTGGTAAAGTTGGCCACCTCAAAATCCATTATGGACACAAGGTTGGCAGTATGCTCCTAGCAATCCTCAATATAATCAATTTCAATAGCCATTTATTCCATATCAACCTCCATATTATCATCCTCAATCAAACACTTTTCCACAATTTCAAAATCAAACTCGGCCTTCTAATCAACCACTTCAATTACCATCCACATCATACTATGATAAAACCGATCAACTACCTGCTCAGCCACTTCCAAATCCGAATAATAAAAATTGACAACTTGTTTACAATATGGAAGGTCAAAATTTCCAAGCTTGCATGATAACTCCATTAAATCTAAACAATGTCCAACTTAGATCTGGTAGAGTTTTGGAAAAGAAGTTACCATTTGTTTTTATTGGGAATTTGGAGAGGATGAACCGCTTGAAAAAGAAAAATCTCTTAATCAATAAGAAATTCCTCAGAAAGAGAGAACCCTTATATATGATACCTCAATAAACTCATCTCCCATTGTAGAACAACCTTATGTTTCCTTTCAAAATCCACCCTTTCTTGAAATGCTAAAAATTGACAAGGGAATAGAAAAAACAAATTGTGTCGCTTGAATACGATATGTTAGATGAATTGAAGAATGTTTGCATCAAAATTACTTTGTTAGAATCTATAAGGGAAATACCAATATTTGCAAAGACAAATAGGGAGTTAAGCATTAAAAAACCATGAAGAGAAAGAAAAGAAGTTAAAAAAATTCAGTTAGTTGGAAAAATTGTAGATATTATGATGAAAAAACCAAGAGTTCAAAAATATATAGATCCAAGTAGTCCCATTGTAAGAACACTCATTAATGGTGTTGAGATTCCAAACACATTGATCAATTTAGGAGAAAATATCAATATCATGAGTAAACAAACTATGGATTAATTAAAACTTTCTAATCATCAATACACACCAACACTACTACAGTTAGCGAACAGATACGTTATCAAACCAGATGGTGTATTAGAAGATGTATATGTCTCCTTAGTTTCTTGTGAATATCTTGTTGATTTTATGATTTTAACTCCCAAGAATAATTTAGGAGGACACTCATTGATTCTAGGCAGACCGTGGTTAGCTACAACTAATGCTTTTATAAGTGTTAGACTTGGTGATATGTTTATCTCAGATGGAAGCTCTACTAAGAAATTCACACTATATCCTCCTGCAAAAACAACAATAGAATTAGAATGTGAAGTTTGGATAGATGATGATAATGAAGATTTTGATATACAACCAATATTTTCTACTTTGCAAATAGATGAAGAATATCAAAATTTAAATCTAATGAATAATAATGATTCTTCTTCATATTGTGAACAAGATCAAAATTTTCAAGAACAATACAATGTCGAATATCTATCATCACATCAAATGGCTTTACATTCTATGGAAAAAATTGGCAATTCTTTAATAGAAGTATTTCCAGGGAAAACTTTGAACATTAATAATAATCTGGAAGAATCCCAAAAAAAACATTGATAAAGATGTTACAAGAACATTCATCTGCTAATGCATGGGAATACACTAATATGAAAATAATTGATTCTAATACTTGTATGCATCATATCTATATTGGAGTAAATGTCAGACTAGTTCGACAACCCCAAAGGAGGATGAATCCAAATTTAATGGAAATTGTTAAAGAGGAGTTACAAAAACTATTGAATATGAATTTCATTTACCCAATATTAGATGGTCAGTGGGTCTCACCATTAGTGATTGCTCCAAATAAAAATGGAAAATGGAGAGTATGCATCGATTATAGGGAATTGAATAAAGATACCTTGAAAGATCATTTTCCACTTCCCTTTATAGATCAAGTCCTTGATACATTGGTAGGGAAAAAGTATTTTTCATTCTTGGATGGTTTGAGCGGATATAACCAAATCCAAGTAGCTTTGGAGGATCAAGACAAAAAAAAAATTACATGTCCATGGGGAACCTATTCTTATTGATTACTTCCTTTTGGATTATGTAATGCACCTACAACATTCCAAAGGGCAGTTATGGGCTTTTTTCTGATCTAATTCATGATTGTGTGGAAGTTTACATGGAAGATTTTATTCTCTATGATAATTCTTTTGAGGAATATCTTGAAAATTTAGAAAAATGTCTCATTAGATGTAAAGAAACAAACCTCTCATTAAGCCACGAAAAATGTTTTATGATGTTCATTGAGGGAATTGTTTTAGGCCACCAGATTATAAGAGCTGGAATTAAAGTGGATGCATCTAAAGTAGAAGTTATTTACAAATTATCAGTTCCTGCTTGTCAAAGAGATGTTAGAAGTTTTCTTGTTTTTACTGGTTATTACAAAAGATTCATAAAAAAACTTCACAAAGATATCCTCTCCACTTTTCAAATTACAAAAGGTTGTGAATTCATTTAGAATTCTGATTGCCAAAAAGATTTTAAAATATTGAAAAAACTATTTCTGAAGCACCCATCTTAAGAGGACCAAATTGGAGTCTTCATTTTCATATTTCAACTGATGCTTCAAGTACAGATATAGGAGTTGTATTGGGACAAAAATGTTTGACTCCTTATGCCATTTACTACACAAGTAAAAAATTGACTCATGCAGAGTTAAATTATACTGTAACAGAAAAGGAATTTTTAGTTGTTGTACATGTCATTAACAAGTTTCAACATTATATCATTGATTATGAAACATATGTACACACAGATCACTCTGCAATTAGCAATGTTGTGAACATCACGATCGGGATTAAATAGGCAAGGATCCGAAATTGAAAAAAAAAATGGGAAAAATAGGGCAAATACAAAAATATCCATTTTTCCAGTTTTTTAATATATAAATTATCTAAAATGGAGAAAATTAGTAATTTTTTTCCAATTCCCCATTCAGAATAAAACCCAAGATGCTTATCATTTGCTTATCAAGTGCTTAAGGATTCACCATTTTTGCTTAATTAATTGATTCCCATGAGAGTTTCTTATGTAAATGTTATAAATAATTTAACATAAAACATATGTTGAACAACAAGAAAGAACATCAAAATGTAACACACAACAGAGATATTTGATGAGGAGTTCACCCCTCCTGGGCTATGTCTCGTTGGTCCAGCTTACAATGCTTGGGCCTCTCCCTTATGCTCCAAATTACAACAAAAGTATGTTTACAATGTTCAAATGCCTCTGAAACCTATCTCAATGAGTTCAGAATACTAAAAAAAATTCTATCTAACCTCTTTTTACATCCAGTTTGGTGAAAAATTGAAGTTATGACTTATGTCAGTCTTTCCACAATTTTCTCCTCCAAATCCGACTTACTGCCAGTTAAATTCATTATCTGGAGTTAATTATGAGAGTTCCTTCAAAATCGGTGGTCTCGCCATCTTCCCGCCTATATCGCAGTTAAGGCCAAGTGGTCACATACAAAGTGGTCAGTCCGACGGAAAGGGCGACAGTTCTGAAGCTCTATCGCAAATCGCAATCGGCTTTACTAGGGGTGATTCTTATATTCGGGACTTAACACATTGCGATATGAAATCTGGGGATTTAGTGGACCTGAAAAGTTATAAACTACAACTTTGAAATGATATCGCATCCACAAATCACATCGACAGAATCCCTCAATAACATATATATCGGTGGGGTACTAATGTGATATGCGATTGTGATTATCGCAAATTGCAACCTAGCTCTGTGATTATGATATATCATATCGCAAACCTGACTGCTTCGAGGGGCCGATTTCCTTAACTCGTCCAATATGCAATATGTGGGACCCAATGGCAACCTACCACTTGGCGCTTCCCCATTCGCTAGGACCTTTTCCATGTCATCCAATCCTGTCACATGTCCAAGTCAAACCTAGACTTTGACTTGCTCTAAGTTCTACATACGAGCTTGGATTTGAGTGTCGTTCATGCCATTGGATTCAGAATGATGATCTCTTCGATCTGAAGCTAAGTTTAACAAAATTTTGACACTTTGATTTTTTAGCATAATTTTGAGCACCTGATCACTCCTCCCCACTAGAAGTCTTTTGGACCCCAAAACATCACTTTCAATTGACCAACAGGTGAGGATATAGTTCCCTCACCTTTCCAACCTCCATCCATTTGGCTTTTGAAGGATTTGCACCCTTGAGCCCCACTCGAAGATAATCAACATTTCCCCTCTTTGATGACCTCGTTCTTCTGCAAGTATGGTGTCTTGTTGAAGTTCATCAAGAAATTCTGGAGAAAAATATTGAATTGATGGAATATGTACACTTCATCCTTTATCTTCAATCAAAGGAGGCTCATACAATCTCAAATTTTCAACATTAACAACGGAATAAATTTGCATATATGAAGGAAAATCAAGCTTGAAAGCATTATTACCAATCTTTTCCTAAATTTTAAATGGACCGTAACGGATTGGTTTCAGCTTTTTACCTTCACCTTGAACCCTTTCCTTGCTAATGTAAATCCAAACTTCATCACCTACTTGAAACTGATGATCCACACGATGCTTATCATGCCTTCCCTTATACTTGCCTTGACTCTTTTCTAGTTGTTCTTGAACTGTTTGGTGAATCAACTGAATTTTCTCAATTAATTTATTTGATCTGTCTATGTCGCTATGTCCATCTACAACTACATCTTTGGCAAAGATGAAATCCAAAGGTGATTTAGGAAAATAGCCAAGACATGCCTCAAAAGGCAAAGCTAGAGTACATGAGTGTTTCTCTCGGTTGTAAGCATGTTGAATTTAATGCAACTGTTCATCCCACAACTTAGGATGTTTGTTGCAATATCCTCTTAGAAAATGATTAACTTTCATGTTAACCACTTCAATTTGACCATTTGTTTGTGGATGAAAGGTTGTACTTTTCTTCAACTTGATGTCCATCAAGTTCCATAAATTTGAAGAAAAATTCCCAATAAATCGGGAATCACGATCACTACAATAGAAGTAGGTAATCCAAAACGAATCCATACATTTTGAAAGAAAAGATGAGATATTTTCACAACTGTAATCTGTTTTTTACAAGGAATTAATACGCACATCTCATTGAAACTATCCACAACTACATGCAAATAATCACGACCTTTTCTTGATAAAGGAAGACCTCCTACAAAATCCATAGAAACACTCTCTAATGGATGTGAAGGCACCAGAAGTGGTGTGTACAATCCTAGTTTCCTATTATTAGGCTTACTGACTGCACACAATGAACAACTTCTAATAAAACGTGACACACTTTCAAGCATACGAAGCCAGTAAAAATACCTCTAAAGATTTTCCATTCTTTTACTTACATCGAAATGTCCAACAATAAGAGAAGTGTGCTCTTCCCTTGTGACATTTACTCTCTCTCCCTGTGGAACACAAATTTTTCCCAAATTATACAATAGATTATCATGTACATGGTAGTCTAATTCGTCAACTTGGTGGCCTTGACTCAAGTTTGAATATACCTCTTGAAAGTCAGCATCATGTGTGTATTGTTCAACATAACTTTTAGGAAAAATAGAATGGTTCTTGAGTAAAATGGCTACATTAAAAACCGGCCTAGAAATCATATCAGCAACTATGTTATAAATACCTTTCTTGTACCTCATTACCAAGTCGAATTGTTGTAAGAATCCCATCCAAATAAAGTGCCTTGATTGCTGGAATTTTGTTTGAGATTGCAAATATTGCAAAGGTTGATGACCAATGTGAATAATGGTTTCTTTTGCCATTAAGTAATGCTTCCATTTCTTCACACTTTTCACTAATGCGTAAAGCTCTTTATCATATGTAGGATATATAATAACAGCACCATTAAAAATCTCAGAATGAAATGAAATGGGCTTACGATTGCATCTGTTTGTATTTCAAATGGTTGTTTCAAATCTGGCAATGCTAAAATTGGGACTGAACTGATCTTTTGTTTTAAAACATCAAATTCTTTTTGTTGTTTGCCTCCCCACTGAAAGACAACCTTCACGTTGGTCAAATCATGTAGTGGAGCTGCTATGGAAGAGAAATTGGAAATGAACTTCCTCGAGTACTGAATTGCTCCCAGAAATCTCCTTACTTTTGTGACTAATTTGGTATTGGCCAATTCACAATGACTGGAACTTTATAGGGGTCAATCTTCAGCTCACCTCCTCCAAATATGTGGCCCAAATACACTAAGGAAATTTTCCTGAATTCACATTTAGACATATTCATAAATAATTGTTCTTTTTTCATGACATCCAACGGTTTCCTCACATGCTTGACATGCTATTCTCATGATTTGTTGAATATCCAAATATCACCTAAATAGACAATTACAAACTCATCAAGAAAGGATCTTAAAACGTCATTCATAACTCTCATGAATGTAGCTGGAGTGTTGCAAAGACCAAAAGGCATAACCAGCCACTCAAACAATCCATGTTTGGTTTTAAAAGCAGTCTTCTAAATATCCTCCTCAACTATTCTAACTTGATGATATCCACTTCTCAAGTCTAATTTAGTGAAATATTTTTCATTCTTCAATTGATCTAGAAAATCATCTATTTTGGGCAATGGGTATCGATTCTTTGTGGTAATTTTATTCAAAGCTCGATAATCTACATATGTGTCACATGTTCCATCTTTCTTGGGTACCAAAACAATTAGTGAACCACATGGCGAAGTAGAGGGACAAATTACACCTTTATCTAACAATTCCTGGACTTGTTTCTTAATTTCTAAACTTTCCAGAATTGACATTTGATACATACCGATATTTGGGAGTGGACAGTCTTATTGTAGTTGAATTTCATGCTAAATTCCCCTTTTTGGTGGCAATCCCTTTGGTTCTTGAAACGCATCTCCATATTGATTGACCACATCAACTAATTCGACTTTCAAATTCACGTCACAGTCTGCAAAGGATTCATGCTCCATGTCATTCTTCTGCTTGATCATAAGGAGCACGAGATTCTTAATTGACCAGTCGCTTCATTTTCCCTGTGCTTGCTAAAAACAGATTAAGCTTTCTATGATGGGCTCTCACAATATATCCCACTCCATCTTTGAACAAATGATATTTTTTCTCAAATCTATTGAAAATGGATTTCCGGTCATCTAGATACGAGCTTCCCAAAACAATTTCAAAGATATCCAATAGCACTACATCTAATTCAACTTCATCAATGAAATTGGAAGTAATAGGAAAGATGAAAACACATTTCCTTGTGACCTGAAGATTTGTGTCCTTGGTTATCCAACCCAACGGATACGATTTATCATGAGGCATGGTTTCCAAATTCAACTTCTTGACCAAATCTGTAGAAATTAAATTTGCCTGGGATCCACTGTCAAACAGTGTATCAATCTTGGTTTGTTTGGAAATAACTCTAATATGGAACAACGCAATTTTGTTTTATTCATTTGAAGCATTGTTGGAGTTATTTGTTGTGCTGGTGCTTGTTGTGGCTTCCTCTTTTCTTGTTTTTACCACAGATTTTCCTTTAGTGACTGTGACTAAAATATTTGTTTCATCACCTGAGTCGAAACCCAAGTCTTTTTGCACAACAACGTTTGTCTTTTGTTCCCTTTATTGTTAAATTTCTCCAATCTTAATTCAGGATGAAGCTTCCAGCAATGGGCTTCATCTTGGCCCTCTTTGGAACAATTCTTGCACACGGTTTTTCCCCTTCTTTCTTAATAGAAGCATTTTCTTCTGCTTTCCTGTAGATTTCTTTCCTTTTTCACCACTCTAGAATGACTTCTTCTTGTACATTTTTCCTTCTTGCTTTGAGGTGTGTAGCTTGAACATAGACCTCATCAAGATTCTTGGGATTAAACATAAGAATGGTGTGTCAAAGATAGCTATGCAAACCTCCTACGTATTTCAGCAAAAGTATCATGTGACTACAAGTCTACTCCTAGCATAAGAGCTCTTCTTCTAAACTCGTGAGTATTTTGACCTTTTAACTGTCTGAAATTTTTCCAATTCATGATAGCTTTTTGCATATGAGCTAAAGGGTAGAATTCTATTTTTATATCAGCAATGAAATCAGACCAAGTAATAGAGATCTTACCATGATTTTTAATCTCGTCTTGAGTCCTTGCTTCCCACCAAATGAGTGTTGCACCCTCCATTCTCAATGAAGCCAACTGAATTTTGATATCATCCTTTTGAAGGTTTTGAATTCTACAATACACCTCCAACTGTTGAATCCAATTATCAAGCTTCTCTGCATTCACTTCACCATTATACATGGGCAACTCAAATTTAACATCTAGTTCAAGTAAAGGTGAGTTTCTAGCTCCTTTTGAAGAATGATGATGAGTATGACTAAGGGTCGTATTAGTGGAAGAGTGTTAAGATGCTTGTGAAGAAGAAGATGAAGAAGATGGTGGAGAGGGTGGAGGTTTGTCTACATTCCCATTACCTCCTTTTCCATTACCTCCTCCTGAAGAGCCTTCTCCTTTGGGGGGTTTGGAACTTTCTCCTTGCAACCTACTATTCCTCTCTTCATAGAGGACCTTCACCATCTATGTCTTATCAAAGAAATCCTTTATGAAGGTCTTCTCATCTTTTGTCATGTTTTTAGGTTCTCCTTCATGAGACATGATCTCTGGAGTCTCAACTACAACTTGAGGCTGAACTGGTGTTGGAGATTGTGGCAGCCTTGCTCTTCTTCCCCTTGACCCAACTTCAGGGCTTCCAACCAACTTTCATTCACCTCTTTTGAGTTTTAAACTTGTTAGCATGACACAAAACTAGCAAACAACACTCCTTCTTTGCATAAGCAAATCTAGTAAGCAAAAACACATGCTCAGATACTAACTTGATCTGAAATGGAGCAAATTAGTAATGTTGTGTTAACTCCCCATTCAGAATAAAACCCAAGATGCTTATTATTTGCTTATCAAGTGCTTAAGGATTCACCATTTTTGTTTAATTAATTGATTCCCATGATATTTTGTTATGTAAATGTTATAAACAATTTAACATAAAACATATGTTGAACAACAGGAAAATATCAGCAAAGAACATCAAGATACAACACACAACATAGAGATTTGATGAGAAGTTCACCCCTCCTAGGCTACGTCTCCTTGGTCTAGCTTCCAATGCTTAGGCCTCTCTATTATGCTCCAAATTACAACAAAAGTTTGTTTACAATGCTCAAATGCCTCTTAAATATGTCTCAATGAGTTTAAAATACTCAAAAAATGGCTATCTAGCTTCTTTACGCATCCAATTTGGTGAAAAATTGAAGAAATTATGACTTATGTCAGTCTTTCCATAATTTTCTCCTCCAAATCTAGCTTACTGCCAGTTAAATTCATTATCTGGAGTTAATTCCGGTAGTTCCTCCAAAATTGGCGGTCCCGCCTATCTCGCGGTTAAGGCCGAGTGGTCACATACAAAGCAGTCGATCTAGCAGAAAAGTCAATGGTTCCGCAACTATGTCGCAAATAGCAATCAACTTTACTGGGGGCGATTCTTATATTCAGGACTTAACACATTGCGATATGCGATCTAGCGATCAGACGGACTCGACAAATTATAAACTATAACTCTGAAATGATACCGTGTCCGCAAATCGCATCGGTAGAGTCCCTTGGAAACATATATATTGGTGGGGTACTGGTGCGATATATGATTGTGATTATCGCAAATCTCAACCCGACTTTGCGATTGCGATATATTGCATCGCAACCTTGGCTGCTCCGGGGGCCGATTTCCTTAACTCCCCCAATATGTGATATGTGATATCACAAATCAGCACTGCTCGGGGTTGATTCTTAAGCCGCGACCATTGTTTTTTTCCCCGATATGCGATATGTGGGACCCAGTGGCAACCTGCCACTTGGCGCTTCCCCATTTGCTGGGACCTTTTCCATGTCATCCAATCTTGCCATGTGTCCAAGTCAAACCTAAAATTTTGACTTGCTCTAACTTCTGCACACGAGCTTAGATTTGAGTATCGTTCGCACCATTGAATTCAAAATGATGAGCTCTTCGATATGAAATTATGTTTAACAAAATTATGGCACTTTGTTTTCCAGCATAATTTTGAGCACTTGATCTATAAAGAATCTACAACATAAACTAAATGCATTTACACATAAATATGATAAAAGAACTAATATATAAGATGTGTAATATCATTTCTAGTGTTACATCACACATAACCGTGAATCATGTCCTGCATACTAAGTCTTGAGTCCTAACTCAGCCTCAAAATATCAATAAAAAAATATAATAATGTATCTCATATCATGAGTCATAATGTCATATACAATGAAATGAACCAAATAGCTAATACTATTTATTTCCTCTACCCCTCTTGCGAGAAAATACAATAGATTTCCCTCTAGATGTAGATGGTGGTGGAGTTGGCAGTGGACTCTACTATGCTCTAGAAGTTGAAGAACTAGGAGCTATATGAGGTAGACCACGTCCTATACTGGTCATAGGGGTAACCTGGGTAGGTGTCACCTCCTCCTCCTCCTCCTCCTCCTCCTCCTCCTCCTCCTCCTCTACCCTCACTACCTCCTTCTCTAACCAATCAATGATCGACTCCATGAGAGGTCTCTCGGCCTCAACCTCCATGTACAGTGGTGTTAATCCCATCCAATGAGATGCCCTCCACATTAGGTGTCCTCTCAAGTTACCTCTCCCACAATCGAAAATTGTAGTAGACGTAGACCATGTCATTAAGTCGCTACGACTCCAACCTATACAAGGGTCATTAATTAATAAATTATAAATAATAAAATAATAATTATAATAAAATATTATTTAATGAATTCAAAGAAATTAATTGGAAATTTGAATATTTTAATTTTTAACTATTGCGCTTCATGGAGTGTATTTTTTCAAATACACTCCAGTTGCACTCACATACTGAGGAGCTACATGTTTGGATAAGTATTTGAATGGAAAGACTTCAGAGATGGGTACTCTGCCACCATAGCTTCTCCACCATGCATCTACAACAAATAAGATAAATATAATATAAAAAAAAAAAAAAAAAAAAATGAAATTTGAAAGTTTAAGCAAAGTATGAAGTTATGAACTTGATGATACAATGAAATTTGAAACAAACTAAAACATACCTAGCATTTTAGTCTTCCTATCAATCACAGCCATGTCAAAGCTAAATGTGCCACCTGCCATCCTGTATATCTCCATTTCTTTGGAGATTTCTACATGTTCTGCTAGAGATGGCACCATCCTCTTAACACGAGTGAAGAATCCATCCATGACCTCAACATCAAATAAGAAACCACAGGAGTAATAAAATGTGGGGTTTAGGTAGATCCATGCAGCATGAATGGGATGATAGCGTGTATTGTTCCAGCACTCATCAATCACTTCCCATAGGAGTTGTTGTTTCTGAAACCCCTCATCCCCCTTATCATCATAATAGGTCTGAATAGATTATTTGGACCTATCCATGGCCTCTTACCAATAGCCCATTGTGGGATTGTCTCCATCACCTAATCAAAGAACATTTACCAAAGGTTCAGTAATGATGCACACCTCCTGCACTCTCACCCATAAGTTTTCCTGGTATGAAACTAATCTGCATATGTCCTCTCCCTCTGGTTTGAAGCTAAATGACAAAGTATGTCACTCATCTTAAAGAAACATTCTCTTCACATCCCACATAGAATTCAAGAGGGATTAAAGAGATATGAAACTGGTGGCAAACCATGTAATGGCAAGGTGCACCAACTCATTATTGGTGAATGTTCTCATCAAATGAAGCACAGATGCATGATTATATATATATATTGTAATGATTTTTTATGACTCAACAATATCCTTGACAAACGGAATTTTTCTTATGTCCTCCAACATCAAACCAATGCAGTGTGCACCACAAGGTGTCCAAAATAAGGTAGGATGCCTCTCCATAAGCATTTTGTCAACAAAATAATTTGCAACATTGTCCATTATGACTTGGACAACATGTCTTGGACCCACCTCCAGAATGAACACATCCAACAAATCACATAATAATTGTGCATCTTTGATATGTGTAGGTGCATCAACAGATTTAATAAACAATTTCCCCTTGGGACAATTAATTAAGAAGTTATAAGGCTTCTATCCTTTTGATCAGTCCAACCATCTGACATCACAGTGCATCCTGTGTGTGCCCATGATGCCCTAAACTCATCCAATCTCTTGGTGTCGTCAACCTTTTCATTTTAAAGAATGCACCCTCTAAATTCATCATAAGAAGGGACTTTGTACCCTAGGCCAACAACAACAATAGCATCAACTGCGAGCTAGAAAAATGGATTGTTCCTTGCAACGCTAAAAGGAATATCACTCCAAATAAGAAACTTTCCCAACAACTTGTCACCTTCTTCTTTCTCCCTTTTTTTAATAATTTAAGAGATAGATGGTTGCGAACCAGGTGTGGTTCTAGGAACAAAAAATGATGAGGTAGCTACAGGGTTGGTTGTAGGTACTGATGTTGAATTAGAACCAGTACCACTCCCATGTTCACCTCCCAATCTTGACACTCTACTCCCAGTCCCTATTAGTTGGCTCTTCAAAGCTGACTTGGACAATTTGGTTTGCTCTATTTCTTCCATTGATCTGAGGGCTCTTCGAATGATTTCTAGATTTGTATTTGTGCAAGGCCCTACCTCATGACCAAGAATTTTTGCAAGGTGATACTTCAATTTGTATACCTGCCCTATCATATGATGCCCACATAACTTGCAAGTCAAGTTTGATCTATCAAACCCTCCATCAAGTTCAAGAAATTCCCATAGAGGGTCCAATTTCCTTGGCATGTTTGTAACTTTGTTGAACTCTTGATTTTTAATGTAAGATGAAGTTTGAAGTTTGAAGTTAAACCTAGGGAACAAGAAGAATTGCAAGTTCAAAAATTAAAATTAAAATTTACATACAACATATTGAATTTTTGACAAAAAAAAAAACTCAACTCAATCCAATAATAATGGAAAAAATACACATTCAAACCCAAGCAAAAATGAAGGAAAAAACCTAGGGTGAAAGAAGAAATTAAACTAATAAATCTAACAATCAAGTTTTTGCATTTTTTACCAAAATAAACTGTCTCCACTATATGCAACAAAAATGCAAAAAAAAAACACAATCAAATCCAATAAAAAATCATTGAAAATAAATGGGTGATAGAAACCCAAGGAAAAACAAGAAAAAATAAGAAAATGGCCAAATTTGATGCCCATACCTGAAAACCACGCTTTGCTGAAGAAACTTGGTCTAAACTTGAATTTTTTTTGCTTGGGATGCTAAATTCCTTCATTTTTCTCCTCTCTTGCCCTTGTAGATTACTTCTTTAGCTCTCTCACTCTTTCCCTCTGTCTGAAGAAAAAAACAAGAAAAAAAAAACCCACAAAATCACATTTGTAATTCGTTGCTTTCACCAGCCACAATTTTTTCAAATCAGATCGTGATCTTTTCACAATTTTTTGAAAAAAAAATGGCGTTTATATTGGCACAGCGAAAAAAATCATGATTTTTTCAAAAAATCACGATTAAATCACAATGTTGGCAACAATGAAAATTAGGTACTTAATGAATAAATCAATTACTAATGGCAGAGTTACAAGATGGCTATTGTTATTACAAGAATTCAATATTACTATTTTCGATAGGTCTCGAAAGGAGAATACAATTGTTGATTTTCTATCTAGAATCCAAAATGATAATAAGGATGTTCCTATAAAATATAATTTTCCTAATGAATATCCTTTTGCAGTATCTATTAAATCTCCTTTTTTTGCAGATATTGCTAACTATTTGGAGATAGGAAAGTTACCGTCACATTTTTCTCCTCGGGAGAAAAGGAAAGTTATTCAAACTAGTGCATCTTATTCATGGATAAATGAAGAATTGTACAAAACAAGGCCTAATTTAATCATTCAAAGATGTGTCAGAGAAGATGAAGTACCAGAAATATTAAATACTTGTCACGATGAACCGTGTGGAGGACACTTTGCTGATAAAAGGACTGCTTATAAAATCCTTATTTTAAGACATTATTGGGCTTCTCTTTTTAAATATGCAAAAGAATATGTTAAGAGATGTGATAGTTATCAGAGAATGGGAAATCTTGTTTCTTCATATGAAATGCCTCTACAATCTCAAGTACTTATTGAACCTTTTGAAAATTGGTCTCCGGATGTTTTTGGTCCAATCAATCCACAATCAAGACAAAAAAAGGTACATTCTTATTTGTACAAATTATGTAACAAAATGGGTAGAAGCTAAAGCACTTCCTTTTGCTACTAAAAATGTTGTAGTTTCATTTCTTTTTGAGGATATTTGCACTTTTTTTGGTGTCCGAAGGGAAATTGTGACAAATCAAGGTACTCAAATTACATCCAAGTTGGTGCAAAAGATAATGGAAGAATACAAAATCAAACATCTAAAGTCCACTCCATATCATCCACAAGAAAACGGATAAGTTTAAGCTACTAATAAAGTACTTGAAGCAATTCTTACCAAGACTATACATCTACATAGAAGGGATTGAGCAGAAAAGCTTCCAGAAGCTTTATGGGCATATCGTAGCACATGGAGAAACACAACAGGGCATACTCCTTATGAACTTGTTTATGGGAAGCAAGTCCTACTTCCTATTAAGTTCCAAATAAAGATCTTCAAAACAACAGTTAAATTGGGTCTTGATTTATGAGAGGCTCAAAAATAAAGAATGGAGGAATTGCATGATCTTGATGAGATATGACAAGATGTTATTCACAGAACCAACATAGTTCAACAACAAAGATCTAGATGGCATGATAAGGTTCTCAAAGATAGAAAGTTTCAGCCAGGTGGTTGGGCATTGTTTTTTATTCTAAATTTAAAGATTTTTAAGGAAAATTTAAAACTCATTGGCTCCTTGAAAATCTCAAACTCATTGGCTTGGTCCTTATGAGATTGAAACTACCTTTGATAATGGAGTAGCCAAAATTAAAACCATTGATGAAGAAAATGTAACTTTCCTCTTAAATGGTCATAGATTACGAATATATCATAAACCATTAACAAACGAAGAGTTCATACGAAATCTACAAGATAATCTTGATTTGAAGTTGGTCAAGGAAGATTATTCTTCCTATACAACTTAGCCTTCTACTTTCTTTTTCAAGAAAAATAATAATTAAAAAAAAATGTATAAACATGAAAACCAACATTGTTGCCATATTTCTATAGAAAGTCTAAGTTGAGAACCAAGAATTCTTGCCAGCTTAGATTTTCTTTTGATTTCCCTATTCTTGTCTCATTTATTTTATTCCTTTTTTGCATAAATAATACAGCTACAGAATTGTCAATAATCTACAGCTCTCGTGAAATTCCGCAACTGACTTAACAGATTACAATCAAAACAAATGAAGATCATGGCCAAAGCAACCTGAGCAACCTACAAAAAGAGAGAATTAGTAAGACAAAATGAAACGTATGTAATTATTAGTTAAATAATAAAGGAAAAACATTGATTTATGATATAAATAGATGATTATAACCGTTGCCTCCACCATATTATGTAATGATTACCTTTTCGTAACATAATATTGGTTTTCGCCATTCAATGTGTTATTTTTTGGTAATCATCACAAGATGTGAATGACATTAAAACCTTGCCATTATTTAAGTTCATTCACCTTCATCTGTATATCATCCCATTTCTCTCATACACTAGCCCATTTCCTTCGCATTATATCCCACTTTGTTAAGCTATGTTTCATTTTTCTTTGCCAAAAACATCTCAATTGCTACCCAAATTTTGTTCTCATCCTTACTACACTCCATATTCCTGCCAAAAAGAGAAATTAAGGAATGAAACTTCCTCAACATGGGAGTTATTGTGTGTTCTAAGCCAAATGGGACCAAGTTTCTTGAAGCCTATCCACATGTGAAGTCAAAGTTGCAGCATGCACGATGGTTACAGTTCTTTGACAAGTTTGATGGGCATGAAAAGGAAGTCACAAAGTCGTTTGCTCAGGCCTATGATGGGATAGAAGCCAAAATTGGAGATATCAGGTTGACCTTGACAAAGTCATTTATGACGGAAGCTACAGGATTAACAAGAAACAGGGAAAGTTGGTTTAAAAAACGGAAAATCAAAGAGAAATATTGGAAAATCTTCCTTAAAAACCTAGGTATAGACATCTCCATTTTTAAGAAAGGAATTCCAATAATAACTTTAAAAAGTAAATGGAGAAATTTATTTTTAATGGTTCATAAGTTTATAACCTGTGAGGGTAGGATTGGGAATACGTTCTTTTATCATGCTCGGTTGATGATGCATTTTATTGATGGCAACTAAATCAATTTTCCATATTTATTGCTCTGTAGTTTAAGAAAAATGGTCGCTAACATCAAAGGAAAGTATAGTCTATTGACAGTGCTCTGTATCACCACGGGCTAGTAAAATTTTTTAATTGAAGCTCATTTGAGGAGTAAAGGGGTAATTGGGAGGATTTTCTAGTTCGAAATCATTTTAAAGAAGTTGAGCAAGATGAATTTAGTTCCAAAATAAGAAGAAGAAGCAGAAAACTTCCCTCAAACCCTAAGCTTCAAAAGGAAGTACCTGCATAAGAAATGCCACAAGATGAGCACACACAGAAAAATTATGATGATGAAACCCATCCTGTTATCACCAAAATTTGATAATCTAACCATAATTTACTAGATGGATCAAAGTACACCATGTAAGGTCAATTTTACCATAGTAAAATTGCTTTCACTGTGAGAAATTACTTAATAAACCACTTTTGTTAAGTCATTTCTAATTAAACCCATGAAGAATAATTAAATAAATCACTATTTATTTAATTATCTTCTAGGAATAATTAAGTAAATCATTGTTTAACTAATATCCCTTGTCATGTTTGACCCAGTTATGAGAAATAAATATATAAATCATTATTTATCTTATTTTTCTCTAGGAATAATTAATTAATCACTAATTAGTTATTATTCCTTGTCAAGTTTGACTAAATCCCCTAGGAATACTTAAACAAATCATTATTTTTTTATTATTCCTTAACCATATCTCTTGAGATGGTAAATAAATTATTTATCTATTTATTATTTCTAAATAAAATTTTAAATATTTTTTCCCTCCAACCAAATATAATAAATTCCAAATGGTTAATTCTAGAATTTGGTTAATAATATTTTATTATTTATTATTATTCAAGAATAAACTAATATTCTGTTATAAATAGAAGGGTTTTACATTCATTCTTCACTTTCGATCATTTTCATTTTTTCACTCATTGTTGCACCTCTGATAATTATCATTATTGTACACCATTTTCTTTCCATTTGAGTTCTCATTGAGCTCAAACATTTTTGTTCATTGGGTTTTACACATTATAAAGTAGAGACTCTACAAAAGTTGAAGACATTGAGGATAGCTAGGGACCCATCCCATAGAGGGGGACTGGTAACATTATTTGTTCCCTTCACAAGTGTCGTTTAATAAAATATACTTTATATATCTGGTTTCCATTAGATTATTGGAGTTACTTGCGCTTATTCCATTTGTTGTTTAACTAGTTATGTTGCATAGATCAAGGTTTTGGTAGGTTTTGTTTCCATCATCTTTTGCAAATACACACAGTTTAACAACCATTTTTACTGTTAGGGTTGTTTTTTATCCAAAACCTTAAGTGATTTCTTTTCATACGCCTTCGAGAAGAATACTTATTAACAAAT
This sequence comes from Pinus taeda, assembly GCA_000404065.3. NCBI lineage: Eukaryota > Viridiplantae > Streptophyta > Pinopsida > Pinales > Pinaceae > Pinus > Pinus taeda. Next base: position 152,814 of record APFE030951733.1, on the reverse strand, counting down.
TGATGACTCCACTAGGTTTTTAATCCTGATCCAAAAACCTGGGTGACCTTCATCTTTTAGCTTAGGTTTTTCTTTTTTTGTCCCTTAATGTTGTTTACTAGCATTCTAACCCTATATCAATCAAATTTCTATCTTCCGCAAGTTTTCTCATTTTTTCGCAAGTCATAGGAACTAGCCACAACACAGATGGAAAAATTTTCAGAGACTTTCCACCCGAGAACTGAGGAGCAGAAATCACACTTTTCAGCCCCAAAACTGTGATCTTGAGGTCCATATCACACTTTCTGGCCCAAAAAGTGTGATATCCCCCTAAACATGTCAGTACTTGTGATTTTAGGGTTTCTCAGATTTTTTTTGACCTTTTTCTGGATTTTACTGAGAGCAGTCCGCTAGGTTGGTTGACCACTATCCTAGCATGCTTAGGCCTTGATCTACTCAGTTTCACTCATCGAAGTGGAATTTATCCCCTTAGGGCTTCTAGTACTCTTCCACCATTATAGGAGGAGTTTAACTGAGTAAGAAGTTTGAGTTTCTGCAGAGCTTTCAGCCATATTTTCCAAATTTGTATCTTCCTTTTTCAGATCTTCACAGATAGGTTATTTCCATCCAAAGTTCCCTCTTAAACCTTGTTTGATCGTTTTCCATAGGGTGCCCCTGTTTTCCCTAGGTTACACACCCATCTCCCTATCTTTTGCAGTGATTTTCCTCCCTGTTTTGTCTTATTGTTGCACCACTTTCCAACAGCATAGTGTCATTTGATCCCAGTCACACCAACATTTAGATCTCTTAGCCTTTTTTCTGTGTTTCAATCAATTTTGCCATCAACCAGCTCAATGTTTGCAAACCCAGTTTCGGTGGAGTTTTAGATAGTTGATTTGTTGTTCATTTTCTGTTTTTAATTTCAGTTTATTTCAGCAATCTTTTTCTTTTTTCAAACACGATTTGGGCTTAATTAATAAACACACTTGCACACACAAGCACACCTTAAGTGAAAGGCTCTTGGTTTACACTCCAAACCAAGATTTAACTTAATTAATTTATCTCCCCACATAGAGACAAAGACACTTTGTTTATCTTCCTTCACCATTTACGTGTCACTTGTGTCTTACAACCATTGCACCACCAAGGTGTTTGTCACAGAGACTCTTAGACCTTCATCCCCAGTTTCCGATTGGATGTATTACTCTTCCCCGCAGGGTTCCAGTTAATCATCCCCTGAGTACTGTTATGAAACCAGCTCACAAAAAGATAGAAAAGATAGATAAATGCCTTAGAAATAAGCTTCTTTAAGGGGGCAACCTCCTTTACATTACACAAATGAACAATTCTTCGATGATACAAATGACAAGACCTCCTTTCTATATATAGGAGTCTAAGGGGTCATAATATAATCAAAGCCGACATAACAATAATAATCTAAGCGCACAATAATAACAATATGGGCACTACATGGGCACAAGAATATAATAAGGGGGTTGTACTAATAACAATAAGGGGTTACACTAGTAGTATAGGGACCTAACAAGTCCCCATACTGACTCTTCTTGATTCCTCATCTGATTCTGAGTCTCCTTCGCCGCATATCGCCATCATGTGAAGACCCATTGCAGGTGTAGGAAACCAACCTCGTGTCGGCTCCAGTTCTACCCTGGTAGCCATATCTAGTGGAACCATTACAGGAACCGTTCCGACAGCTCCAATGCTACCTTTCATGGCTGGGTTAAGCCTCTTGGATTTTAGCCAATTGATTAATGACCCTATACACCACAATGTTGGTTGGCCAGCTATGTGGACTAAGCTTCCCTTCGACATTCCCAAGTTTGAGGGTAATTCTTGAGAGAATGCCACCAATCACGTCCACTCCTTCCATATTTGGGGTTCATCCAATTTCATCACTGATGATTCCATCGTCTTTAGTTGTTCCAATGCACGCTGATTGGATATGGTGTAAAGTGGTATTTCAACCAACCTGTCGCTTCTCATTCCACTTTTGCAACACTTGCTAAAGTGTTCCTTTCATACTTTCAGTTACCTCTCTAATACGACACCGTACAGAACCCTTGACTGCATTTCGTCAATCCTCTGCCACCCATCTTTTTGATCATGTTCAGTAATGTCGTAGAAGGAGGAGCATGTGTCATGCATGGCCCTTCAAAGACTATGTCTACCTCGATTGGTTTCTTAGTACCCTTTTAGCACCTATTGATATGTCACGTCTCACTTTCCTCAGATAGAGGAAGAGACTCCCCAGACTACTCTTAGATATGACTTGATTTATACTCAATCCAGTTATGTATATACCATTATACTAGACCTCCCTCGTCCTCGTGGTGCCAATGCAGGGGGGCATCTCATGCCTCCGACGGTATTGTTAGAGCTATTTCATATCCTTCGCCATATACTTAGTAGGGTTCTGACCATCCGCAAGCGGAACCAGTTCCTCCAATGCTTATCCCCCTCATGCCAGCAACATCCATTCATGACAAAGGACATCTTATGCATTCACCCAACCACGTCAGCATATGTCAGGGCCAGCTAGTACTCAACCTGTCACTAAACAGTTTCCCCCTCACCATCTTACATGTATGCACCAATGAGCGCTCCAACCCCTCAGGCATTAGTGTCGTGTCCTCCCATGCATCCTCAACCCCAGTAACCACTTCCCCCTCAAGGTCAAGTGTATGCACAGGAGAGTGCGACCAATCCCCAAAATTCAAAGAAAAAGAATAAGGGGAAGGGTAACAAGGGTAACCAGGGTAACCAAGGTAATGAACCCCAAGGGAACCAGCCTAACACCAACAACCATCAACAAGGTGACCAACCCAAGCAGGGCAAGGTTATTCGTATTAAAAATCCTTATGCATGATGTGGTGTACATGGCCATCATGCTCATGAGTGTCCCCTCTTACCCCGGATGCACCAAATGTGGGAAGTCCAAGCAACTTCTAGAGGTCAACCTCCCATGCACCAATCGCCTCAGAATCCTATGCCATCTCAAATGGCCATGCTCATAAATCCTTTCCCTCGGCAAGGATTTGTTGTTGCTCAACCTGAGCAAGATCAAGCAGCCCACCCTCCCCAACCTTCTGGTCTTGGCGACTACCAGATCCTCATGATTAATTCTTATGAGGCCAATACCTCCAATATCAACTTTCAAACTCTGTCTCGTCAATATGACAATCCATCTTCTTTGTCCACAACTGAGACCAAAACCAAAGCATCTACTGAGCCTCTTACGATACCATATGATCCATTACAAATCCCTCAACCTAATGTTGAAAATAGAAACAAGAAGTGCTAAAAATAGCTTTGCTAAAGATAGCATTTTAGGATATATTCCAATTTTAATTTGTCCTTGAATTAAAATTAAGAATTAAAATTCGAATTTACTCTCACCAGTTGTTTGAAAAATAATTAATTATTTCATATCGAGTTAATTAGTTGGAGAAATTCAAACATGAAGTCTTTGTGAAGACATGCAACAATTATCCCTTTGATTGAGGAAGTTATCCCTTAATTAAGGAGATAAGGATGAGTCTTATTTGAGTTGTAATTAGTTAGCTCAGTTAACTGAGTTAAGTCCAATTAGATTAGTTCCAAACAGTTTATGAAACTGATTGTGAGTTCAATCAGTTAATGCATGCATGCATGCAACTAGTGTTCTCCAGATAACTGAATATTCTCTCATAATTAACTCATGCATCTCATTTCAGACAAAGACCCAGTTGAGATTAAAGACAGGGACATTGTACTATCAGTTGGAGGAATTATCCTATAAAGGAAACTCATCCATGCAGAAGGAATAAGGTTCCTTGAGGATTGTGCAGTTTTACAATTTGTAAGAGCAGTGTTCTAGTTGGTTGAAGGTGAATCATCCCAGAGGAATAGCGCAAGGAAATATGAGGCTTGGAGGGCAGAGGAGAAGGTTTGTGAGAAGCTTTATTTGCCTGTGAGCATCCAGGAGGATTGTACTGAGAGTTGGTTAGCTGTGAGAGCTAAGACTTTGTGTAATTTTGAGATATTTCCACCTTGTATGATAATACAAATAGTGGGGTTTTTAGCTGAGGCTTTCCTCGAAGTATTCTTTTGTGTTTCATGTGTGATTGAATCTTCTTCTTTGTTATATGTTTTCTGTTTGATCTTTCTCAAAATCGATTAAGCTTCCACAAGTTTGATTGTAGAAGTAGATTAAGTATTTTTCTTTAGTACATTGCATAATCAGTTTAATCTACAGTGAGAATTTCTACATGGTATCCTAGCAAAGGTGATCAAAGCAGAGAACAATATACAAAGAAGGGAGAAGTTCAAAGTTTGAAGTTCCTGATAGTAGGTACAAAATCAATTTATTATCACTTCTCAAAGTTCACCAATGGCGTTCAATGGCTTGAGACTCAAGTATGCCCTGGATGGCAGCTCGAATTACATAGCATGGAAGGATCGCATGGAAGTGGTATTAGAAGACAATGGTTTGAAGGACATCATTGGTCAAGAAGTCCCCAAGCCAGCAGGAGCTAATGCCCAAGAATTGGCAGAATGGAAGAAATGTGTGGCGAGAGCGAGGAGGATTCTTCTGGAGGGAGTTTGAGACCATATTGTCACGAGTATCCATGGGAAGGAGACTCCATTTTCAATGTGGAAGACATTGAATGACCTATATCAGAACAGCAGTGACCAGAGGAATTTGGCACTGAAGGACAAGCTTCAAAAAATCAAGTGTGAAAAGGGCGACACGATCTCTACATATCTGAACAAGCTCACCACCTGCAAAGATGAGCTTGGAAGTGTATGAATCACGATACCCGACGATGATATGATGAGCCTTGCTCTCCTCAATCTTCCTAAGAGCTGGCATAGCTACTAGAACTCAGTAAATGGAAGAGAGAAACTGCTGGATTTGGAATGACTGTGGTCGGATCTCATGTAGGAGGAGATCAGGAGGAACACACGATATGGTTCTTCATCCAAGAAGGATGAATAAAATCTGGCCTTAGCGAGTAAGGCAAGGAAAGGGAAGGAGAAGGATTCTCATCCCAAATCGAGTTTTTCTCATGGAGGGAAGAAGGGTGACAAATCTAAAGTGAGATGCTTTAATTGTCATGAGATGGGTCATTATGCGACTAATTTCCCATCGAAGAAGTCCAAGAAGGGATCCTCGAAAGGATCTGAAGGTGAGGCATTGGCCTCTCAGTTCGAGATGGACTTCACCCTCATTGCATGCATGGTTTCATTGATGATATCACATGCATGGTTTCATCGATGATGGCTTGTGGTTGGTTTCTTGACAGTGGAGCCTCATTCCACATGACCCGTGATAAAAGTTTGATTAGTACCTTGGAGGAGAAAGACCTCAAGATACTCATAGAGATGGGTGACGATGAAAGGTATAGTGTTTCAGGAGTGTGCACAGTTTCTTTTCAGAGGGAGCATGGAGCTTCTATCACCTCGACAGATGTGAAGTGTGTGCCAGGACCGAAGAAGAACTTGGTATCGATCATGATGTTGGAGGACAAAGGCTACGATGTTGTCTTCAGTAAGGGAAAGGTTTTCCTTAGACACATCACCACGAGACAGGTGAAAAAGATCGGTTCAAGAGTATAGAACATGTATGCTCTTGAGGTTTAACATGCATGTAAATCCTTGAGGAGCAAGGCAAATGTTAGAGACTTGGTGGTTGAGAGGGAGAGTACATTACCTCTCAACATGTAGTCCCAGAAGAAGTCTCAGACAACTGTGGAGGAGCCACAATTGGAGATGCTGAGAGGAGACCGAGTGGAGGCATCCACTCATGCCAAGACCTCCAGTAGGGGAAATTTCGAGCCAAGTCAGTAAAGGGATCACATGCAGCCATACCTCCAGGTGTGAGGTGGGGTGATGTGAAGTGATAGTCCCATGAAGGTTGAAATAGGGGTAGGATCCTTGAGGTACCCAGCCTCTTTGATTAGACCTTACTACAAGAGCCCCGATGAGGAGTAGCAGGACTAACTGAGTGGGTAGAGATAGATGCGGATGGAGTGGTAGAGGGAGCTTCATCATCAGAGGGTGTTTCTAGCCCAATAGGGAGGTTAGTTAGGAGATCAATTTCTTACTTCTTCGTAACTAAGTTGCAGTGCAGCAGTGGGAAGCACGATGCAACATGATGAGAGGAGGTGCAGTATGGATGCAGTGCTGGGAGAAAGGACCAGAAGTAGCACGGATGTAGCGGGAGGAATTAGGGGGATTGATGCAGTCAGAGATCAAAGTGACAGAGGCTAGAACAATCAAATACTGAAGAGTACAAAGAAGGATTGACAACAGTGCATAAAGGCTGAGTCAACAGAAGCGCAGAGTTTTCAGTCGACAAAGGCAATAACAGTCAGAGACTTTGATGATAGAGGCATCATTCTGATTCAGGTTGGATATTTTTGTGTTTCTAGAGTTGTTGGAGCAACAACACTTGAGAGAATTGTTTCATGCAGAAAATTCCAAAGGTTCATGATCGGGATCGAGTTGAATTCCTTTCTTGTTGAGAGGGAGTGTTGAAAATAGCAACAAGAAATGCTAAAAATAGCTTTGCTAAAGATAGCATTTCAAGATATATTCCAATTTTAATTTTTCCTTGAATTAAAATTCGAATTTAGTCTCACCAGCTGTTTGAAAAATAGTTAATTAATTCATCTTGAGTTAATTACTTGGATAAATTCAAACATGAAGTATTTGTGAAGACATGCAACAATTATCCCTTTGATTAAGGAAGTTATCCCTTAATTAAGGAGATAAGGATGAGTTGTATTTGAGTTTTAATTAGTTAGCTCAGTTAACCGAGTTAAGTCCAATTAGATTAGTTCCAAACAATTTGTGGCACTGATTGTGAGTTCAGTCAGTTAATGCATGCATGCATACAACTAGTGTTCTCCAGATAACTGAATATTCTCTCATAAATAACTCATGCATGTCAGTTTAGACAAAGAACCATTTGAGATTAAAGACAAGGGAATTTTACTATTAGTTGGAGTAATTTTCCTATAAAGGAAACTCATCCATGCAGAAGGAATAAGCTTCCTTGAGGATTGCATAATTTTACAATGTGTAAGAGCAGTGTTCCACTTGGTTGAAGATGAATCATCCCAGAGGAACAACGCAAGGATATAGGAGGCTTGGAGGGTAGAGGAGAAGGTTTGTGAGAATCCTTGTTTTCCTGTGAGCATCCAAGAGGATTGTACTGAGAGATGGTTAGTTGTGAGAGCTAAGGCTTTGTGTAATTCTGAGATATTTCCACCTTGTATGATAATACAAATAGCAGGGTTTTTAGTTGAGGCTTTCCCTAGAGTATTCTTCTATGTTTCATGTGCGATTGAATCTTATTCTCTGTTATATGTGTTATGTTTGATCTTGCTCAAAATTGACTAATCTTCCGCAAATTTGATTGTAGAAGTAGATTAAGTATTTTGCTTTAGTACATTGCATAATCAGTTTAATCTACAATGAAAATTTCTACACCTAAAGTTGAGTCAATTCCTAAGATCCCCAAGGGACCATTACACCGTAACGCGGCTTCTAACTGAGCTGCCCATACATATAGTATAGTAGACAACTTGACGCGATCATCTACTACCATGTCAACATTGGAGGTGCTCCAGTCGTGCCCATCTCAAAAGAAAGCTATACTAACTGCTTTGGGCACAGTAGATCCTTCAGACGATCGTTTGATTGTCTTTCCTGTTAATACGTCAGAACATCCTCCATTACCTCCATCCGTTGCTTTCCAGATACCAGTTCGAGTTCATAATGCCATCATCTCCCGATGTATTATTGATGAAGGTGCATCCACCTTCGTGATATCTGCTCTCGTTTGGAAGAAAATCAAGCCACCTAAATTGTCCCCATTCACCATCACTTTGCGTGCTTGGGATAGTCACTCCTCCCAGCCTTTTAGCATGTATCATAATAGTCCAGTGGCCCTTGCGGGAAAGATTGTTCATGTTGACATTGAGTTCATTGATGCCCCTATATATAAAAACATTCTATTGGGTCGTAGTTACACATACACCATGCCAGTTGTCGCGTATGCAGTTTTCCGCAAGATGTGGTTTCCCCATGAAGGGAAGATCGTCACTATCGATCAGTTGACATATTATGAGTTGTCATCTTTAACCTCCCATGAGTCCATTATCTCGTCAATGTCCTGCAAGCAGTCTACCACAACTCTCATCGGTGTTTCACCCAGAGTCTATAAATATTCCACCTTGTTCGATTCTTTCCCTGGTCCTCCCCCTCCCATCTCTGATACTAGCTCTTTGAGTGTTTGCATGTTACAAGCATCACAGGCTGCTCAAAAGTAGTCTAGTACCTCTGATCAATAGCTAGCTCCTTAGCACCCTATTGTTACCATCTCAGTTGAGCCATCCAGATCCACCCCCTCAAGACCTCATCCGTTTGTGGGTGCCTCTCCTTTATTCCCACCAAGAACTATTCCTCCAGGTCTTAACCATCTAGGAGTTGTTCGGTCTAGACATTACCCTGCAGGATAGATAATTTTTTTGTTTCCTCCTCCTGGAATCTTTTATGTCCCTTTCATGGCTTCATTTACTCTCCCTAATATGACTTTGGTTATCCCAGTTTGGTACATTGATCCCCCAGCGAACACTCTACATGGTCATCTCAGACCATATCATGATTTGACCCCAGTTCAACTGGTCCCTACGCCCCATGTTGCTACTTCAGTTCCACCACAACTTCAACAGGAACCCACTCCTGTTGTGAAAGCATCTGGACAGGGGGAAAATCCAAGAGGAAATAACCTAAGGATAAGGCTCCATAAGCTCCTCCAACCCCCAAAGATCCAAAGACACCAATAATTGTCCTAAACTTCCTCATCTCAAACCTTTGGTTCATTAAACATTCCATGAGACCATTACCCTTCAAGTTACCTTACTAGATTCAGCCAAAAGACTTAAAATGTTGTGCACAAATCACCCCTATGCCTTGTGCGATCATTATGGTCATTATTCCCATTGTTTCCCTCATCTCGAAAAATCATGTGATTACCTCCAAGTGCTCCGTGATTTCGAGGCCACTCGTTGTGGATCATTTACTCATCTACTTGTGGATTCTATTACCACTAGTACACCAGAAAAAGGGGACTCTGGTCCCACCATTGTGATCCCTCTCCCCAATGTTAAGATAACGGACTCCATATTCCATATCCTTTACCTATCTCCATCCTTGAGTTCCTTGCACGAAATCCTTTTTGAGTTTTATGCGTGTGCTTCTATCGAACCTCCTTCGCCAGAAACCCGGGTCTCAACATCAGTAGATTTCCCATCTAATATCTTGTCGTCTACCATTCCAGATGATGCATATGTGAACCTTCCTTCTTAGGGTGATGCACTACGTTCTAGCACCACATCATGTAGTCAGTCTTCCTCCCATCCGCCCATCTTCCATTCTGATGAGGATATCCTAGAAGCTATGTCTACCCCTTATTACCCTTAGACTTAGGCAAGGGGGCATATCTTTTGGAGGATTTTGAAGGCCGACTCCTTCCTAATATTCACAATGCACGCTACCTTAATAAATTTCACCCGTAGCACATTCCATTGATTTGCGTGTATTTATTTATGTCATGCATTTAGGTAGGTTGCATCGTCTCATTTGATGATTTGACACTTCACCCGGAAGCTATTTTACCAAGAAGGATCACTTTGTCGCCTCTCAAAATCGAATCTCTTCCTAAGCGACACTTGTACTTTGGGGGCCATCTTCCCTTGGCACTTGTCATCTCATATGTCGATTTTCGTCATGAGAAACCATCATTTGGTCATGCTTTCATGGTCCCCATCGAGCCTATTTTTTATGGCAGCATCATCGAGTCACCCTTGTACAAAGCATCCGTGATGAGTCACCCTTGCATCCATGGAGTTTGTTTCACATCCCATTATATCATGTCACGGTATTCGATCCATATTTTCATACCATTCATCCCATGTTTCCCATTTTGGCCTTCAGTCATATTGTCCACCATTCCCTCCGAAATCAAGTCAATCGCTGCCAGGTCATCCATGCACTTTATGCTCTGACAAGGGAAGTCGTTTGTTTATCCTCAGTCCCATTTACCCCATTTCCCCTGGTGTCATTCCATCGGTCACATTATTATTCTCCCCTGTGCCTTAGTTGAGGATCCTCATTACCTCACCTATGGCGGGCCCTATTTTGTTGAAATTAGCACATCTATTCTAGAAGAACGACCTAGAGGGTGGTGTATCTTGGTTCCAGCTTCCACTATTGTTCAATGCCTCAGATCAAGGAAAGGGAATCATCATTGCCATTTGACTTGGTTGTTCCGTGCTCCTTATTCATACACGTGATGGTCTAGTGATGCAGCAGATTATACCAGTGATTTACGGGTGTGTGTGAGATGTTTCCGACCTCATGAGGGGGTGGTCCTTCAGGTAGCCCCCCACACGCCCGGTTTCCTTCATATTATGCTATAGGCTCAAATGCAGTTCTGCAAATTTGATGGGTTCAGTTCCTGCCGCTTGTAGCACTCATGACATACATGTCTCCTTCAGATGATCCATTTAGTTTTGCAGAGCCCTTTCCTGTTCAACAAGGTTTCTTTGGTTGTTATATCCTCCCTCCCACCCATTTTTTAGGGAAGCGCCATTATATCTCATGTACTCAGATGTTATTATATTCAGTCTTGACTCATGTTTTTCCAGACGCATTATGTATATGGGACACATTGTATTATTTTCTAGCTCATTTATGTTAGCATGTCATGTACCATTCAACTTGTACTTTATTGCTCAGCTTCATTTGCCTGGGTGCATTATTATTTTTGTACTAAGTTATCTTGGCGGGTATAGGTATGCCTCCCCCGCCTCACTGAGATCTGGTACCACAACATAAAAGGAGACTTACATTGGTCTCGTCCCCTCTGTCACTATACTCTGTCTCTTCAGCTCCATTGCTCTCTCTCTCTCTCTCTCTCTCTCTCTCTCTCTCTCTATGTGACTCCACTTCGTTGTCTAGTGATTATGTCCTTACAATGTACTTCAGTCATACATTTTGCTTCTAACGCTCGTACATTGCGGGACAATCTGTTATCACCAAAAATTGATCATCCAGCCATAATTTACTAGATGGATCGAAGTACACCATGTAGGGCCAATTTTACCATAGTAAAATTACTTTCATTGTGATAAATTACTTAATAAACCACATTTGTTAAGTCATTTATAATTAAACCCATGAATAATAATTAAATAATCACTATTTATTTAATTACCTTCTAGGAATAATTAATTAAACCATTGTTTAATTAATGTTCCTTGTCATATTTGACCTATTTATGATAAATAAATAGATAAATCATTGATTATCTTATTTTTCTCTAGGAATAATTAACTAATCACTAATTAGTTATTATTCCTTGTCAAGTTTGACCAAATCCCATAGGAATACTTAAACAAATCATTATTTTATTATTATTCCTTAACCATATCTCTTGAGATGATAAATATTATTATTTATTTATTTATTATTTCTAAATAAAAGTTTAAATACTTTTTCCCTCCTACAAAATATAATAAATTCGAAATGGTTGATTCTAGAATTTCAATAATAATACTTTATTATTTCTCATTATTCAATAATAACCTAATATTTTGTTATAAATAGAAGGGTTTTACATTCATTCTTCACTTTCGATAATTTTCATTGTTGCATTCACTACTACAGTTTTGATTATTATCATTGCTTCACACCATTTTCTTTTCCATTTGAGTTCTCATTGAGCTCAAACATTTTTGTTTGTTGTGTTTTACACATTATAGAGGAGAGAGAGACTACAAAAGCTTAAGACATCGAGGATAGCTAAGAACCCATCCCATAGAGGGGGGCTGGTAACATTATTTGTTCCCTTCACAGGTGTCGTTTAATACAATATATTCTTTATATATCTGGTTTCCATTGGATTATTGGAGTTACTTGCGCTTATTCCATTTTGTTGTTCAACTAGTTCTCTTGCATAGATCAGGGCTTTGGTAGGTTTTGTTTCTATCATCTGCTGCAGATCCACACTGTTTAATAGTCATTTTTACTGTTAGGGTTGTTTTCAATCCACAGCCTTAAGTGATTTATTTTCGTACACCTTCAAGAAGAATACTTATTAACACATTTTGCAAAGGTCTTCGAGAGTCTTAGAAAGAAGAAATATGTCAGTACACATGAAGGCCCATCAAAAGGAGTAACAGAGAAAGATAAAATTAGCAAAAGAAAGTGTGCTCTCACTGCTAAAAAAACATCAAGAAGAAGTGCACAACTTATGAAATTGGTCATTAAATAGTCTCCAGGTTTTGTTGATTTATAAGAAGAAGTAGAGAAAATACCATCACTAGTTCAAGTCCAACAAGAAAGGCCCCAAAAATTGACCTATTCAACAAGAAACCTATGAATATATAGAATCTCTTAAACAGAAAGCCCAAGGAAAAAATGTTGATTTATCCTCAAATCAAGAAGAAATTCTGAGTGAAGAAGTTCATTTCAGTCCTCCATAAGAATCTAGAATTAAAAATGCTCTTAAACAAGAAACTTATGAACTAGAAGTGTTAAACAAGTTTCTAAAGTAGGAACATGAAGCAATGAAGGTAAAAAATGACATTCAAAGGGCTCAAAATGATAATATTCTCTTACATCTTTTCCAATGGTACAAGAAAAATAAGAAGTTAAAGGCTAAAAATAAACTTCTCAAAAGTAAAATTAGGGGTTTTCGATGCAGGATTTTAATGAAGAAACCAAGGATGGCAACTAGAACCAAAACCGGAAAAATAGAGAAAACTAATTTAGATGTTCTTGCTCAAGCTTCAGAGGTAGCTCAGTGACAGAATGGGTCACAAATTTTTGAAATTTTGTGCATGAGGACATGTAATATCTTCTGTGTGGGGAATGTTGAAGACCAAAATTGTTCCTTTTTGACACATTCCTTAAGCTCCATTCACTCCATTTCCTTCCTTTTTTATCATAATAATCTCAATAAGGTGTTAGCTTGCAATATTATTGGCAAAAGCAGGTACTTAATCATTTTTTATTCATATTTTCATTGTTTCCTTATTATTTGATTTAATATTTTCATAAGCTACTAAATTGCATCAATTCTAGAGCTAATGATCGATTATGCAACTTACTTGAAGAATTTGTAAGTTTCGAAACACCAGTTGAGGAACAAAATGTATGGATAGGTAGCTGAAAACCGACATAACGATATCCACCTATCTCCGTGATTGAGAAAGATGATAAAAATGTCGTATGAGCAGGTCAATGTAGAAGTCAACCCAGCAGAAAAGGAGCCAAAGATGAATCAGGAGAGCGAGGAGATCGATGATAAGGATGAAGCTAATATTTTGCCTCGTGATTTGCTTCTCTAATAGCAAATCATGAAAAATTTCTATTTCATGTACCTTATGTTATTTTCAGAGTTTCTGTTGAGTAGGATAGGCTTAGAAATCTCGAAAAAAGTTTAATAAAGGAGGTTATAAAACCTTCCTCTCAGCACAACGATGACACAAATTGGTTATTGTTTGAAATACTCTTTACAAATTATTAAAGTGAGCTTGTTATTACATTGTGTTGTGCATTTAAATGTGTGTCTAATATTTGATTGATTATTGCATACCCACACTCAGGGGAGGGCCCTCTAGGAGCTGTAAGCATTTTTATTTCTAATTAGTATTTCAGTTTTGTAGCATTAGATTATCATAGCTAATGTTTAAATTTTGGTTTTCAATGAATGCTTATGATAATGAGGACAAAGTCTGTAATAGAGTTTGCTAAAAATTTATTTTATAGATCTAATCATTTCATTGTGTGAAGGATGAAGAAAATCAAAAGGGATCTATTATGCACATGTAAATTTTGATTAATTAGAAGTATAAATTCTTTCAAGACTTTATTAGTGTGATTTAGATTTTCCAGTGTGATATTTTATTTTTGCATTTAAGATTTAGTTACATTTTTGTCAGTGAGAAGTAGATCTAGATTTGCTATTGTGATATTTATTTCTGCAATTTGATAGAAGCTTTATTTTCTACAAGCGTAAATTTATATTTGATTTTGTTATTTACTTCTGCACTTCAATTCTGTTTTATTTATGTGAGTGTGATATTTTCCTTTCATATAAGAATGACAATTTCTTAAATAAAACATGTGCATAAAAACATCCTAATTCAATTTGAAATTTACTCACCTAATAAAAAATCCTAGCACAACTAGTGCACATACACTTCATTAGTTTACAAGCCCTAGTCGATATACAGAAAAGTAAACTCAATTAAATTACCAAACATATATATGAGAGAATATCTAATATAACCCTCCTCCTCACTCTATATAACCACTACCTTTTCAATTTAAAATATACATTAATATAGCTTAAAATAAACCCTTAACACTCCAAAAAAAATATCATCTCCCACTAAGTTTACCTAATAAAGCAAGGATTTCCTAATTAAAAATTGAGATCTCTTGCATCTCCTAAATAAGGAATATATCATTTATCTCCTCAAATAATAATGAAATGTATTCATTGATTTTATGCTTGACCATAATGTGATTTTCATTGATTTTAGGTTATCGTTATGGCCTTGTAAATCAACTAAATCACTTTTACATATAACGAGACAATGTATGTCCACAACAGTGATTATGGTATCCCACCATTGACTTGATAATTTAAGTTCTTTTTAATTTAGATAAAAGGTTTTTATATTTATGAATTATTATATTGTTATCTTTAAATATCAACTTAAGGTTGATATTTAAAAAAAATAATGTTATTTTAGATGTGTTGTGTTAGATTATTTATATATACAGATATATTATACAATTTAAACAAGGAGGGTTGTTGAGCAACAAGTCTCTGCCTTGAGTGCAAAACATATAAGAATGCTGGAGTTCTAAATAGTTAACCTTGCAAAGTGATCATCACTTACTAATTTTGAGATATATCCATAAAACACCAATAGAAAACTCAGATCTTTGAGAAAAATATAAATGTGTAAACTGTAAATCAAGTTGTGGAATCTAGATTTGAAGCAATATTTGGAACGGGCACAGATTTTGCATATACATCTTGACTTTGTAAATTATGGAAGAACCAGTGAGAGGAAAACGTTATCAATAGATCACACTAAATAATAACCCACCTGCTAACTGAGAAATATAAGAAACCAACTTTGATATTTTGTATCTAATCTCTGCAAGCGATGGATTGGTATATTATGCCTCTTTTACTGAAGAAAACTTGAAAAATGTTTATTTAATGTCTATATTTATTGTATATATCATACATACATAGTTGTGTAACGAATTGAAACAATTCAGATTAAAAATAATGTATTTAGACACAATAAATAACAGTGCATTTTAACAATATATAAATTGTCCAAAGACAACTTCAAACCAACATCTATTAACAGGACACATAATTATTTACAGGGATGAATTCCTAATTGTTTGGATATCTAGCTTAGACAACTAATTGAAGATTGGAATTACAAGGGGGCGTTGTACACATCACAAATCTAACTTCTACAAATAATAGAAACCAACTTCCAACAGATTATAGAAATAGATAGAAACCTACGAGATGAATTCCCTTTAGCAACTGGACTAAATACCATCACAATGATATCCTTTGAAGCACATTGGTGGTGTAAGGGAAGCATAAGAAACACCATCCAAATCTAGGAAGAATGACCAGATATTTTGTGTTTCTCATAACCCTGACTTGATTGTCTAGAATCTGCAATTCTTAAACCCTTGGACAACATTGCCATGAGACCTCCACCGTGTACTCATCCTTCAGGAAGTGACAAAGAGTTGTATTCACCAAAACCAGAAACACCACTTTGATTTTCCATCTGCAGGACAATCAGGTGGTCACTGCTTTTCATGGATGAAGGAACTAATACCTGATGCGGAAGAAATGGTTGAAGAACTGCATTTCCTGGTCCTTGCGGGAAGTTGTGAGTACTGCAAAGTCTATTGCAAGGCAGGAGCAGAGTCTCTTAAAAAAAAAAAACAAAATTATGTTGCATACCCAACTCAACAATCAGCAAATAGTGCATACCCTTACTCCTTATTTAAATACTACATACAAATCACATATATTGCAGTACAAGACTACATGCAAATCAAATACATAGTAACTGCAAGTTAAAGACCAAACGATTGGGCAGATTCCCACTGTACACCACAGCGATCACACTGATGATGTTGCTTTTATGCTTTAATCCGACATTAGACCATGGATAGATCAAGCAGTGCTTTTGATAAAGTTAGTTGCCTAGCTTGTTAGGAAAGGAGTGAATAGATTAGCTTCAAAACAACAACCTGAAACCTTCTCCCTGAATCTGAGAATCACATACAGAACAATACCGAAACCAAATCCCAGGCATATAAAGCCAGCAAGCCAGCAACACTTACTTATTTTTGCAAGACTGTAGAACATATGTAGATCAGTCTAAGATGACTAAATAGTCAGCTCTAAAATAGAAATTAATGTACCAGTCAGACAAGCTATTATAAGTGCTCATTTTCAAAACAAATGAGTGACTTTTTTCATAAGTAAAAATACACACATGCATCCATTGGTTAAATTTAAAATAAATTAACAATATCTTTCACATCTCAATAAAAAATATTGAATGTTTATAAAATGTTACATCTATTTGAAATTACTTAAGAAAACTCATAGAAAAATTGAAATGAAAAATTCAAGTTTACCAAGCTTTACCGTGCAACCCTATTTCAAAAACAGATTCACAAAAACTTGAGAAACAATTAAAGCAAAAACAAAATTGTTGTCTTTACTTCTTAGATATAAAAGGAAATGAATTCATGGTAAAGAGAATTTTTATTTACAAACAACAAGAAACAAAGAATCCCATTGGCCTTACCACTTGGCTAACTTTACCAAAAGGCTAACAAAAACTCCAAAGATTAATACGCATTTCTCCAAAAATCATAATAGCATCAAGCCGAGAGATTGATGCCATGCCTAATCTAAAAGAAACTACTAAAGAATTGGATCTGAGTATTCATGGTTTTAAAAAAAAAAACAATATTTTCTATTACAAAAGAAGCTAGATTGTCAACTCACTTGTAAGGCAATGAACCATTCTGGTCGAGTGTCAGCAAAAATGGTGACACACTCTCCTTTTTCATGACCAAGTTCTACCAAACCTGATGCAAAGTTACAAACACGCTCGAGTGCTTGCCCATAATTAACCACTCATAATCTCCCAGATGTAGCTTTTCAAAACTCCTGCCATCTTCACTGACTTTCATTTCTCTTCCAATCAACTTTTCGGTTCCGAGTAAGTGCATTTGTGCATGTCTTTTGCATGTTTGCTCAAGGAGGTCCGCAAGAGTTGAAGCTCCTATGAATTGTATAGATGGTGAGGGGATTGCCTTAGAGGGGATCCCAGATCCTTACGCTAGCTCAATTAACCATATCAACCAAAAAAGAAACCTGGATTGTTGGATATTTAATCCAGGATACAATCATAAGATGTCATCTACCCCACAAGCAAGAGATAATCTAACATTCTTGGTATTATTCCATTGTCAATGTTGATATACTGGTTAGTGGTTACAAATAATATTGTTTATCTGACACGCTATTAAGGCTACTTGACAGAAAATTAAGAGTAGAAATAAAACATCAAATTAACCATGCCAAATAATGCAACATCATAAGAACAGAGGATAATATCAAAGCTGATAGTTTCAAGCAAAAGCATTAGAATATTTTACCAATCACTTGTTCAATATACAATTTAGCATAGAAACATGGGCATTGACTAAGGCATATGAAACGGACAACCAAGGGAATTTTCAACTCAATATTAATAAGAATAAGTTTTAACTCTAGAGAAAAATAATAATAATATTTGGAACACAATCATGACCACAAACTAGGCACCATAGATGTCTTCAGGCTAAATGTCGTTGTGCACGAGTTCATAAGCTAACATAAGCACACCTCTAAATGATTTTTTTGAAAAAAACTTAAAGGTGCTCTGCTGAAACTATAATTGATCGAGTTCTAAATTATGCAACCAAAAAAAATACCATTATGACTGCCTAAAAAACTGTGAGCCAAGAAGTATGGCTTAATTACAATATATCTTGACAATATGCAGGGCATGAATTGCCTAAATATAAGAAAAATACAACCAAATGCAATGTCAATAAGATCCCTTGATCCCTAGTCCTTGGAATAGAATCTTTTAAAGTGGCAAGCTGGCATGACCATGCATAACATACAAAACATTTTCTTAACAAGAATCTGGATGAAGATCTTGAAAATTAAGCTCCCAGGTAAGGGTACAACCCTTGGTTGAATCACTCCAAGTTGGTTTAACACCTCACGATTAAAACCATGGGGCATGCAAGAAACATAAACAAAAATATTCAATAAGAACCTGGAATATTCAGTGGCATCGAAAACCAGCAATAGCTAACCCTGACCAAGTCATTGTACACCAGTAAGATGAGTATAACCTACAATGACCAAAGAGGGTATATTAGTGATGTAATTTAGCACCTCACTAATACAATGAAAAATCACAAACTTATTAGCTATAGTGACTAATTCTTTTACCAGTATTGAATTATCAAAATCGATATATAAAAGCATGAGTACCTGAATGTTGTGGCCTGATATGTAAAAGCATGAATACCTGAATGTTGTGGCCTATTTACAAATTGAGAACTGGAAAGAGGTTCACCATTGCAAAAGTAAATGTGGAGGAAGTATATCCTAGGCTTGCAAAAGTATAATTTATGAAACAGAGTTGTCCTGCAGAATTCTGAAGCAGATTTACAATGGGTATTCCCATAATTAGTGAGATAATCAAGCAATAATCTAGCAAGGCCAACTGTGCCATGGAAAACAGGCATTGCCCGAAGCCAACATCACATTAAATTCATTATCCCCACACTCACAGATACAGGAGTTACAGTCACTTGTTGGGAAACAGGTGAGATGCCAGTTTACAGACAACAATCACATAATTATGGATCGAGAGAAGAATTTGGGTATTGCATCTGTGACAAAGCTTGTTTTCTAATCACGCAGTGAAATCCTGATCAGTTGGGCTTGCATGGGCCTAATTTTAGATATCTAAGAACACTGGGCTTGCACAAAATTACAAAAACAATGTCAAGCACCAAAGCAATGAGGGAAGATGGTAGTTCATATAAAATTCTCAAATTCCAAATCGATTTTCTTGTGTCAACAATATCTTTTCTTGGGGCAACAACACTTGGAGGGATTGAAGCATTTTGATTCCCTTCAAACCTTCATCCTGAATCATCACTAGAGCCATTGACAAGTACAATTAAGCACAGACACATCAGAGCCACCAGAAGTCCATTCAAGCCCAATCAAGGCCTTGCATTCCCAAACTTATTTTTCTCCATTTTTCTGCCTATTCGACTTTAATAGCGTAGTCGAACCTCAAAAAAAATTAGGCATTTTTTGTAATTAGGACAAAAACAGATAAAAGCGTTCAATTTGTAAATGTTGACCTCGATTCCGGGTTTTGCATAAATATGTATTCCAAAAAGGAAGAAAGCAGAGAATAATGCTGGACGTGGTAATAAACATGCTAGCAGGTGGTAATAAAAATAAATAGCGAATAATTAGAAGTTATATTGAAAATTATTAAATAAAATAATATGACAATTAGAATATATAAATATATAAAAGTTCATGCAGTTGGACTTCATGCCACTGCATGAATACCAAATGTCACCTTACATGCACTCTAAGGTCTAAGCTCACTTAATCCATCATGTAAACCATCTTTCAGATTCATTTAATCGACTCACATTGTCGTGTCCTCCGGACGTTGCGCCATGATCGATCTACCTCGTTACTTGCTCACCATTTTCTCTTATTATTATTGTGTATCCATTCATCTAAATCCCAATGGCACAATTCCCATCTATTGATGCATCTTCCTCTTCTTCCTATTCTGCCTGGATACATCTTCAACTTCTTCCTATGAACTGTAAGAATTGCAGACTCGTTATTACTTCGAACTGCAAGAATTGCAAACTCGTTATTAGCTCAAGGGACTTACGCTATCCCTGTTTTTCTCGCTTTTTCTTTCATTGTAGGCTATAAATCCGTAGTCCAATCATGCTTTCTGTATGATCTACCTTTCCCAATTTCATGAAGCTCATGGATTAAGTCAGTTACGACAAGGTGGTGGAGAGTTATGATAACAAAACCCACAAAGATGGCAAATACGGTGATGCCCAGATGGCAACCATGCTTTTAACTGATGAAAGTCTTCAGAAAAAGGTTTGTTTACTGCCCCCTTCTTTGATGGTCTGCAACATATTTTGTAGTAATATTTTGTAATGGTGCATTTCGCTATAGACATCTCATGTAGCTCCAAGAATCACAAAATGTGTCAACATTTGGGAATTCTAGATCTTTTCTGTTGGCATGCCTTCTTTCAGCCACATCAACCACCAAGATGAAAGATGACAAATCCTACCGCGAAGAGAAACTAAATGGACTTCAAATGCTGCCTCTTGAAATACAGGTGAGACTTTAAATTAGCAGTAAAACGGTGACCAATATTCACAACTCAGTTTTTCTTATAAATTATTAAGTGAATAAGTAGAAAATAGTAATTGAACCTACTTTTCTTACTCACTAATTCAATTTAGTTTATTTCATCGGACGGAACCTGGGTCCTTATACTACCTTTGTTTCATCCTATTGAACCTAGGTCCCTATATTGCTTGCTCTATCAGAGCTTGAGATGCGGCAATTCGATCCAAGTCACAGTCTTGAAATTCATGGAAGATGTCTTATATAAGAAGCTATCTCATACCTTATTTCTAGCCGTGTGAAGAAGGTGAAAATCCTTCCCCATCGAAATTGGTCCAACAGGAAACGGGAGCCTAAATTAGAGTCCGTTGGTGAGACCTAAAGGTCCAACAGGAAGCTGGTCCAGAATGAGGTCCAACTCTAACTATGATCTTCATCTATTCTCTCCAGCTCTCCAGCTTCAGTTCCCTTATGATCTTCTTCTTCTGTTCTCTCCAGCTTCAGTTCCCTTATGATCTTCATTTATTCTCTCAAGCTTCACCTGTTCTCTCCAGCATCAGTTCCCTTCCCTTCAACCTCACTTTGGTTCAATAGACACTACAGTACCCTTTTGGTCCCTTCAACTTCTGGTTCCATAGATACCACAGTAACATGCAACAATGCCACAGTAGACATGGTAGACACAGTAGCAACAGGTGGCAACTTTAGAGACTAAGTAGCAACAGCAGGTGGCAAGAGAGCAAGACTTCTTTGTTCGTTAGATAAGGGTAATCAGGACAAGTCTTCGAAGTATTGACCTGAAATAAATGAAAGGAACGTAGTCGCTTTCCCGGGAGCCAACTAGGTCACAGTAGGAAGGATGTACCTATTCCAGTATAGACAATACGGAAGTTAGCTAGCATTTTATACAGGTAGACTAATGTTAGAATTAGTCTAACATGTCAAAAAAAATGAAACAAATAAATAACAGAAACCGAAGATAATATATGATTTTCGCCTTTCTGCCTCAAGAAGAGGCCAAATAAGATAGAAAATCACTATGTATCTAAAAACTTTGATTATACTCGATCAAATAGCAGTAGCAAACAACTCTCAAACAGCTCAACTAATGTTAAGTTCATCGTTTTCGATTACTATAGTCCCTGGCCATTGCCAGATGGCAAGGACTAAATAAGGAAGGTAGGTAAGTCTTTTCATATATATATTTATGAAATGTATATTTAATATTTAAAGTGTAACGCTGATTTTAATCAAATATATAATATTAATGTATATGATAATTACAAAAGAATTGTTTTTCTGTTGTGTTGTGTTAGATTATTTATATATACAGATATATTATACAACTTAAAATAAGGAAGGTAGGTAAGTTTCTTCATATTTAAAATTGAGTTACAATATAATTTTAAAAGAAATATTTTAATATAATTTATAATGAAATATATTTAATTTTATATAAATTTATATATAATTATATAATAATAATAATTGTTTTTTGTTTTAATTATATAATTAATATAAATTATTTTTGTTTGGTTAAGAGTTCGTCTTCTTTTGATGTAAGGAACAGAGTAACGACCCAAGACTTAGAGGTATCTGACAAGGTTGAAAGCTTACCCCCTTATGGACCACCAGCGAGTTATAGGGTGACAGCCCAAGACCTAGAGGTATCTGGCAGGAATGAAAGCTTGCCCCCTTACGGACCACCAACAGGTTATTCCAGGTGGGGTGGTTTTCCTTGAATAAGGATGATGAGGCAACCTGCATTCGTGGATATCAGTCAAAGATGGTTGTCCTCACTGTTGGTTTGACAACTAAGTTATGATAGGTTTTCCCACCTTGTGTAAAATAAAAAAAGATTTCTTGATGGGTGTTTTTTACGTTTTATTCTAAGAGAGATGTTTATCCCTAAAAAAAGGAAATGTATAATTCATTAAATGTAATATATATACTTAAGTAAGGAATTTAAAAACAATATTAATAACAAAAACATATATTATTGTCCACTATATAAAGTAATTGAAAATACAAAAAGTTCTTGTATTAAAACATTTTAGTGGTGGTTAGTGGGTATGAAGGGATGTGTCATCTCTTTTATGCTCAACATGTAGTTCACACCTTTGAGAGAGAGATATCACCTTGACTCCAAATTTTTTATTTTTTATGAGTAGAGAGAGATTTAATCCCTCTAAGTGAATTTTTCTTTTTTAAATTGAAAAAAATTGAGATGAGGTTTATACTTAATTTAGACTTTGCTAAACATATGATAAATCTAGAATTAAGATGGATCTAAGTTCCAGCGAAATTTTTTAATATATTTCTTAATTTTTCATGGTCAATTATTATTATTATTATTTACTATGGTAAATCATTATTAATTTCTCAAGTTTTTAATAATAAATATAAATCTTAAATTAATATGAATTTAAATGGGTATACTCTATATAATTTCTCAAATTTTTAATGATAAACATAAATTTTAAATTAAGATGAATTTAAATTGGTATACTCTTTGTTCATTAGGCCTAGAAAAACCAATGTTTGTTAAGGCACTTTATGGTATAAAGGTCATCGATTCAATACTTTGTGGGCAAAAAGCTAACCATGCTAAGGGCTAGTGTGCGATCTCTAAGTGATTTTGACAGCTTAGATGCCACTACGCGGCAGGTGTGTTCCCTGGGTGATTCTGACATCTTAGATGCCCCTGGGTCGCGAGTGCGATCCCTAAGTGATTTTGAATGCCCTTGGGTTGAGGCTACTCAAGCCACAAGTTAGTTGTGGAGTCACCTTATGAATCACATAAACTAGCAAACAAACAAAAAATCGATATAATCTCTATATATATTAAATTATCCAATTAAATAATAATAATAAATTCATTGCTAAACCATACATCAAATTGGTGTAATGAGTTTTTTTTATATAAGCTTGGAAAGCCTTTGTATTCGTTATCTTTCAAAAAAGGCAAATTACAACCAGAATCAAATGATTAGGTGGTTTCAACCTGCCCAGAGGGAAATCAAATCTGTTGGCCACCTAAATGCAAGATAAGTCATCCAAAAACAAAATATTACAAGTCTAGCAAACCAAACTAGATAAGTCTAAGTGTCCTTATACTTCTTGTACTCAAAATAACTGTAAACACATTATAAAGGCAGTAGTCTATAACGCGACTTTTTGAAAGCCTTTCCGGCGGATTTTTCCGGTCAAAATCCGGCAGCCATTCATTGGAATCCCAAGTTTGATAGCTAGTTTCTGCACAATCAATGGCTCCCAGGGGTTTTTAAGGGCGCTGAATCCAAATATGCAGTTAAAAAACCATTTTAACTGCTAAAAATCAAGATTTAACCTCATTTATTCCGCCGAATTCCGTCACCGGAATCTCCAAAAAGTCGCATTATAGACAACTCCATTATAAAGTGTGTAATAAGATCTATTACTTAGATTAGTGGATTTGACAAAATTACTAGAATTAAGGATTCACCATAATTTAAATAATGAATAAATAAAATTATATTTTATATACTTTAATTTAAATATAATATATTATATATATATTATATATATATCAATTTTAAAAGATTTATATAGGATTGTCTATAGTGCAACTTTTTGAGTTTCAGGTGCGGTATCTATGGAAAGTTGAGGTAAATCTTTGATTTGTTTACTCAAATGTTTTTTGTTATATATGGTGGACAACAGAAAACCCCCTAAGACACTATCTATTGTGCAGGTTATCACATCATCTGCTTGTATTGTCAATGAGATTCGACTAGACTTTTAGAAAATTAAACTAAAAAATTCCAAAAATCACATAAAAACGACTTTTGATCATATATATTGAAAGTTAGGAATTCCCTTATGTATATATATTATATTACTTAAAAATTATATTTTATTACTTAAAATTACATCTTTCTATATATCCATTATTTATAATATATATATCTATATATATATAACTAATTAGTATAATTATTAATTTAGTATAATTACTAATAATTTTTGGTTTAAATTATATATATAACCTCTATTTAAAAACCACTCTCCATATAGCCCCCTTTTTAGAAAATTACATTTATTAACTATGAGATAATCCCAAAGCAACTCATGTTCTTAATTACGCCCATGTTAGCTCATTATTGTTCTTTTTCGTTAGCATTTCCAAGAATGCCATGTTCCTTTTGATTTGAAATTGACCTTTTTACGGCCTCTACTTTTCCTTATCGTGAGACATTGCTCTCCCAAATTACGGGATTTCCGTAACCATCCAACGCGTAAAAATTTAATACAGTTGGTTTGACTGTTGTGATTTTTATAAGATAAAATTAAGTAATTTTATTTTATAAATTTGTCAAATTTTGGTTTGACTGTTGTGATTTTTATAAGATAAAATTAAGATTTTATTTTATAAATTTGTCAAATTTTGATTTCCAATTTATTGTTCGAGAGAGTTGAACAAACAATTTTTAAGTCAATTCACTTTATATTGGAATAATATATATTATATATAATTAATTTTTTTTGGTTAAGTTTGGTAAGACTATTTTATTTTCTATTTTTTTTCCACTGGAAAAATCGTAATCTTTCATTAAAAGTTGAAAAATTACATATTGTAGATGTATTTGCATATGCTGTAAGTTCTTCTACCACATGTGGGTAGCTATGTGGTTGTTCATGTCTGTTCAATAAAACATATAAACCATCACGCAGGATGTTCCTTGATATCTGTTATATATATAAACATTTTGCCACGCAGGGCATCAAGTATGTAGCATTATCCACTATGTACAAAAAGTTCAAAAAATGATCAAAATCAGATTTGTATGTCATGGGCTGGCCGCCCTGTGATAGTGTGCATCTATATATGGACAATGGTAGTACTGGTATGAATTTGTGCCTCACTGCTCCTGGATCATCCACTCGCCTCTGGGAAGTGTCGTAGCCTCCTTGGAAAGTTGGTCGGCACTGCAGTTGTGCTCCCCATCTCAACGCTAGTGACAATAACTCCTCCCGCTCACCACTGGCCTTCTTCCCTACAGGAATAGTAATGGTCTCGTTACCCCCACATATTTTCACCACAGTGCCCCTCTCTTTATTACATTCTATTATCGCCCTCGCGTTATACAGCCATGGCGCGCGTAGCAGCAGAGAGTAGGAGTTCTTGGGATTCGGCAGTGGCAAAACATGGAATGTGGTCAAGATTCGAACCCGGCCAACATCAACGGCAACGTTCTCAATCACACCTGCTGGGATACTCTCACTCCCGCTAGGAATTTTCAGAGAATTAGCACTCGGCCCCTTGGGTTGGAGGCGCCTTTTATTTTCTATTAAACATAAACAAGTTTACATTACATATAACTTGAGTAGCTTCAACTTACCCCGAAGGGAAACCAAGTGCCATCCAAAAACAATATTGTTTTAATATTTCCAGCCAGGCTAGATATGTCTCTACTTCATGACCAAACACTACATAACTATATAAACTGATAATTGCAACATGGAAATTAAAATCTACCTGTATAAGACGAAATTATGCATGGGTAGGATTCTAATCCTTCTGTTCCTCTGAGACAGATGCAACAGATGTCGGGTTCTCGGCAGATGCTCCAGGCATACCATACAGCTCCAGGATGCAAGGGATATGGCAGTCAATTCTGTGCAGCCTAATATCCTGCTTATGCAGCTGAAAGAGGATTTTCTCTATATCCTTCTTGTAGTTTGGCATTCCTTGTAGTGTCACTGTCATTCCCACTGAGATCTACTCCATAGTCTTAACTAATAAACTCTTCATTAGCCAATACAAGTACAAAGTTTGCTTGAATTGAGTGATTCTTTTGTGGGTGTTTCCCGGATCCAAGACTAAGGTCCTCCAATTGTCCATCTCTTCCTCTTGTCTCACTGCCTTGTTTCACTTCCTCTTCCCATTCTTCCAGCAATTTCTAGATGCCCACATACGTCCCCCCTTGGTAAACCTATGTCGCCTCTGTTATGAGATGTTCTACTGATTTTTTGCCCTTGCATGGCTCCAACGTGCTCAGCCCTTATCTTTCCTGGGTGTCGGGCCTCTCCTACCATGCCCACAGCCTCGCGCAGCACAAGCCATGACCTGTTGTCATGAGCACTGTTGACATCCACAGTAAGTTAGATTTAAACACATAATTGAAATTATACACCATCTCAATCATTCATTGTTGCTTGCAACGAGATACCTCTTGCCTTGCTTCTCCTCTTTACCAGTTCTCCCCACAGTCATGTTGGGGTGGGTCGGAGCCCGCAACCCCCAAAGGGAGAGGCCATGGACCTAGCCCCTTGGAGCACCCTTTCCCCCCTCTCCATTTCTCTAAGTCGTATGCAGGTCTACCATCCCATGTCCATGTTGAGCTCGCAGACCCCCCTTGTGTTTTATTATATGACAACTATGGATCAGGTATCTTTCCCCCTTTGCCTCAACCTTAGAGTTCTTGCCTCTTGATTCCCACCAACTGGATCTCCATCCAAATTTTCTAGCCTTGTGTAAGGTCCCACCTTACCAACCGTTAGTATTATACTAAGGCTGACTCAAAATGCGATTTAAGTTTAAGATTTTAAGACGTAAAAGTTAATGCAAGGTTATATATCTATATTTTTATTTTTATTGGTATTCTTTACACTACATACTAATTTCTACTAACTAACTAACCCATGGTAATATTAAACTTCTCATTAAGGCTACACGGTCATGGTTCCTCAAAATCCAAAACTTACAACCATAAGTCTTAAAATCACATTTAAATGATAGAGTCTTTAGTGGGATAAATGATATCAATGTTTACAAACCACAATTTCCAATAAGCTAATTGTTCATTATATTGCAATTAAGAGTGTTTAAGAGTGACTAATTTGATTTTGTTCTAGATAATATGCCTATGAATTTTGTGGTAAAACAAAGGGAAGAAAAACAAGATAATTCAAACTTCTAAAGGAGTGGGTTCCAAATATTATGAATTCATATGTGAGCTAACGATTACAACATTTCACCTAATCAAATTGCCTTCCATGGATTTTTACTTCAATGGAATCATCATGCTTATTCTTTGAGATATTTCCAAAAACACCTTGGTTGCAAATCCTAAATTTACTTAGTCATTTTTATAGACAATTCATAGATGTAATTCGCTACAACCATTGAAGCATTATGTCAAATAGTTTGCAAGCATGAAATGTACAGCCATTGAGGCATTTTGTCAAACACTTAGAACCATAACCCTTAAGGTGATTTCATCAAAATTAATTAACATGAATCTAAGATTACATAATTTCTTTTTCTTTGTCAGTAATGCCAAGAAGTGAACTTAATACATAAGTAGAACTGTCATCCATCTCGATTGCTGCATATACAAAAATTTAGGCACATAATGACTATAAATATTTAAGAATATTTACAAATAGCTCGCAGCGATGTAGCTACAACCATTGGGAATTTTGAACAACGGTTAGCAGTCACAAAACAAGCTACTAACTATTAAACTATCAAACAAGCAGTCACAAGTTTATTAAACTATCAATGTATTTACTATTGATACTTTAAAATAATAATTCCAAGTTTATGTAATAGACTGATTTCATAAAAAGAGATTACCATGTAAATCACAGCTACAAAAAAAAGCGACAAGACAAACCACTAGGCAGCAATAACAAATCTGTAAAATATAGAAGATTACAGAACCAGATTCTAAAAATCTGTTTTTTGAAATCAAAGTTGGGGCGACATGGCCATTAGGTACAGATACCCCCTGAAGCTAAAATAAATCGAAACAGAAACGCCCAGAAATGCGATTATTTAAAACCACAACCAAACCAAATTCATACTATCTCGTTTATCCCTTTTGTCAAACATATACTCTGAAAACTTATCTACAACTATAAAAAGAGAAGGAAAACCCAAATTGATGTTATTAACATGTTTTCATAAAACTCATGGCAACCTAAATGCTTCAACCATTAAGACATGATGTAAATCAACTTGCAATGAAACTATAAAAAACTTACATAAAATAAACTACACTTATTGCAAAATTCCTTCAACATTTAGTGTGGAGCATTTGATATACATTTAAGTTTCAGTCAACAACCAAATAAGCAAAACCATATAATGAACTACAAAAAGAAAGACAATATAATGTTGTCAACATACCTGGCAGCGAATTTATACAACTTAAAAAATGGGAGTATGCCCCAGCTCCAATATCCTTACCAACACATTGTGAACCACCCGGTTTTCCTCCCAACCATTTTCAGGAAGAACTGCTCCCCCTGGAACCCTCGAGCTGCAAACACTCACGAGCAGTACCAAAAGACAACAGTAGAGAGATTTGCAAGGCAAACTAAGGAAGCAAATTTTCACTTCCTCTCAATACCACTCGTGGCCAACCTCAATAGCTAGAGATCTTAAGATTTTAACAATAATTTCAGATTTATTATGGAAGCAATTGGCTACTCTCCATATCTCTCTCGGTCACAAGTCTCTTCCACTCTTGGCCTCCTAATCCCCAAGTGAAAATACACGAGACTCATATATAGGAGGAGCAACCAATTCTTGTCATAAAGGAGGAGTAATGTGCATGCATTGGATTCCATTTAGAGGAGTGTAACTTATGCCATTAAGGAGATGTATGCATGCCTTAGTTAAGGAGAGTGTAACATGTGCATTAAAGAGAGCGTAAGAGGAATATTTTATGACATATTTTTAATGAGTGAAAAAGGTATATGACATTCTTTGATGAGTGCATAAAATAGAGTATAATGGATTATTTAAAAGAAAGAGAGAGAGAGTTACATAGAGCCATGAGAGTCGTGAACGAGATGTGTGAATTGATTGAGGAGATAAAATTGACTTGTAATTCCTTTTTAATAATAATATCATAGTCTCGTAAAAGATAATAATAATAGTCATAATATTAAGGATTCAATCAAGATTGAACTATTAGGATTGATTAATGATAAGTTAATTCATTTTTCTTCAACTCCGCTTGATTACCAATTTATGTAAAGTGATTTACTATTTTTGGAAAGTCATGCTTGAGATGTTGGACATGACTTTCTATTTTTAGAAATTCATTCCAGAATTGTGAGAATGAAATTTTATTTAAGGAAATTCATCCATGAGTGGTATTTTTATTCTAGAGAATAGGGATTCTGCACCCCTATTTCATGCATCTTCGTGCCTTAGTAGATTGAGGGCTCCGCGCCTTGATCTACTCCAAAGATCCAAGCTTCCACAACTTGATCTTTTTAAATATTCAGGACTTCGTGCCCTAAATATACAAGACTCCACGTATTTATCTTTCTTGGAATTAGGACTCCACACCCTAATTTCCATGCCCTCTCATCTACTGTGCTTTGAAACTTTGTGTTTCTCCTTATGGTACTGATTGTGAGCTTTTACCCATCTGATGGTTCACTAGTAAGGCCTTGTTCAAAGACCTGCACACATTACAATCTCATAGATCAAAGGAATCAAATGAATTTCATAATGAAATTAACTTAATCACATTTTACCCAGAATGGTGCATGGCTTCCACGGTCATCTTGGTTTTCAAGAAATGACTGAACATCCTTGTTGGAAAATGACCAGGTACCCTACCACATCCTGCTTAGTACAATATTAGACATATTAATCACACAAATCATGTATCATCCATAAATCATAATGAACCATCTATTCCGCGTAACCATGAGAATCCTTGGGTATATGTGTCTCAATCTTGGATCACCATCCATGTCATACACCTACTTCATAAATCAGATGCAAACAGAAAAACATATGTATAACATTTTACTTGACCAAAACCATCTAATACAGATAATCAATGATGCCACATATAAGAGGAAATATAACTATATAAAACATTGTTCCCCAATCCAGTGATCAATCTGCATACATAAAGATAAAAGTAAATATAACTATGTATGTAAAACATTATTCCTCAATCAAGTGGTCAACCTACCATATATATAACCCTTGATAGGAGTGACCAAACTATAATAGAAAAATAGGACACTACATACTCCCCCTCTTGGAGTAAATTTGGCCCGAAGTTTAACTAAACAAAAAAGGAAACTCAAGATGCATAGAAATGCATCTTCCCAAGTGGCGAAACTAGGACTATACGAGTCCCATTGGACCTTTACTTGGTCCACCATGCGACGTCTGAGTTGTCGAGTGCGATGGTCCAAAATGCAAACTGGCTCTACCTTAAGAGTTCCTTCGTCGTTACCTGTAATTGATGCCAATCTAAAATATGAGAAGGACCATGAACATACTTACGTAGTATTGAAATATGAAATACATCATGCATACAATGAAAGACTGGTGGTAAAGCAAGACGATATGCCACAGGTCCAACCGTTTCGATGATCTCAAAAGGCCCGACAAATCTAGGAGAGAGCTTAGATCCTTTCCCAAACCTAATAGATCTTTTATGAGGTTTTACTCGGAGAAAAACAAACTCCCCTTCTTTAAACTATGATCCACTCTATTCATACTAGCATAGCTCTTCTATCTATCATGTGCCTACTTTAATCTTTGCCTTCTACAACACACTTGTTCTTCCATTTCTTGAAGAATTTCAGCACACACTGAGATTTTCTCCTCTAATCTATCCCACCTTAAAGGTGTTCTGCATGGTCTTCCATACAATAACTCATAAGGTGTCATACCAAGGCAGCAGTGATAACTATTATTGTAAGTAAACTCCACTATAGGAAGATAATCTTCCCACTTAGATTGTTGATCCATTATGTACATTCTAAGCATGTCCTCTAACACTTGATTTACTCTTTCAGTTTGGTCATCAGCCTCCGAATGATAAGTTGTATTGAAATTTAATTGTGTCTGAAGGGATCCCTGGAAACTAGTCCAAAATCTTCATGTAAATAAAGGCCCTATCTGATATGATTTTCTTAGGAAAACCATGAATTCTAACCACCTCCTTGATAAATACTTGTGCTATTTCAGATGCTTTGTAAGTATCTCTAATGGGTATAAAATGGGCACTCTTAGTAAGTTTATCTACCACCACCAAAATGGAGTTACGCCTTTTGGTTGTTTCAAGTAATTCAACAATAAAGTCCATAGATATTGCTTCCCAATTGGACTCAGGAATGTTATGCGACTACAACAATCCTGCTGGATGACTTTAACTAGTTGACATTCTAAACATTTTTCCACAAAGTTTGCTACATCCTTCTTCATGCCTGCCCAAAAGAAAATTTGCTTTAAATCAGCATACATCTTCTGGACTCCTGGGTGAGCCATATACGTTGCATGGTGAGCGTCTTTCAAAATGAACTCACGAAACCCATCTTGATCTAGAACTACAATATTTTGCATGAATCTCACCATATCATCGTCATCGCGAGAATACCCTTCTACCATGTTTTTCTTAGCCCCCTCCCCAGAAAGAGAAACTTTAACTTCCTTGCACCATTCATCTACATCTTGTGCCCTCAATATGTGCTCCCATAAATCAATCTTCAATGGAATTACTGAAAATATTCGTGGTCTTCGATTGAGTGCATCGACTACTTTGTTCAATGTACCCTTGATGTAAGTTATGTCAAAATCATATTCACTTAGGAGTTCTGACCACTTTCTTTGCCTAACATTTAGATCACTTTGAGTAAATATATGTTGCAAACCTCTGTGATCCGTTTTCAATTCAAATTTCTTTCCCACCAGATAATGTCGCCAAAGTCGTAAGGCATGAACTATAGCTGCTAGTTCTAGATCATGGGTTGCATAGTTTTCCTCATGCGTCCTTAACTTCCTAGAGGCATATGCAATCACCCTACCATCTTGTGACAATACCACACCCAATCCATCTTTTGATGCATCGATACATACTATGAATGGTTTATCCATATCTGGAACTTTAAGTATCGAACTTTTAGTCAAACATTGTTTGAGCTTGGAAAATGCTTGCTCACACTCATTTGTCCAATTAAATCGTACTCCCTTCCTAAGAAATGAAGTGATAGGGTTGGCTATTTTTTAAAACCCCTCCACAAATCTCCAATAGTATCTTGCTATACCCATGAAGCTATGCACTTCATGCACATTAGAGGGTGTTGGCCATTCTGAAATTGCATCAATCTTTACTAAGTCAACAACAATGCCTTCACTAGAGATAATGTGTCCAAGATAATGGATTTTTGATTGGAAAAAAGAACATTTGGACAATTTTGCATAAAGTTTATTTTCTCTTAAGCATTGTAACACCAATTTCAAATGTTGCTCATGCTCTTCTGGGGACTTTGAATAGATTAGGATGTCATCGAGGAACACTTATACAAATTTGTCCAAGTAATTCCTAAATACACCATTCATCAGACTCATAAACACTATTGGGGCATTATATAACCCAAAAGGAACAACCATGAACTCATAATGACCAAAACGAGTTCGAAAAGTAGTTTTGGAAATGTCCTCTTCTTTAACTCTGAGCTGATGATATCCAGATCAAAGATCAATCTTGGAGAATACGATGGCTCCCTTCATTTGATCAAATAGATCATCAATGCGAGGCAAAGGATATTTATTTATAATAGTTACTCGATTCAATTGCCTGTAGTCAACATAGAGCCGAAGGGATCCATATTTCTTCTTTACAAATATCACTGGAGCTCCCCAAGGTGAAACACTAGATCTAATCATACCCCTGCCCAATAACTCTTGAAGTTGCACTTGCAACTAACGAAGTTCAACAATAGAAACTCAGTAGGGAGCTTTGGATATAGGTTTGGTACCAGGCTTTATCTCTATGGAGAATTCAATCTCTCGCTTTGGAGGTAAACCAGGCAACTCCTCTGGAAAGACATCGGAGAATTCTGAAAGGAAAGGATATTGTTCAAAGGATGAAAGATCTCCCTCATTTAAAGTCATTACAACATACATTTGACATCTTTTCCTAAGACTTTTCTTCATCTACAAGAATGAGATAAGTCTTAAAGAAACAGGTCTCCTTTCCCCATGGATAACCATAGGTTGGCCCTCGTCACTCAAAACATGAAGGGTTTTGCTTCGACAACTAAGCATAGCCTAGTGGGCTTCAAGCCAATCCATCCCAATTATCACATCATAGTGACCAAGTGGAATCACATAAAGATTCACATTTGTGACACACACTCCCAAGTCTAAAGGGCACTCTTGCACTAAGCATCCAACCTTTTGAGATCACCCTAAGGCCATTTGAACCTGATCAAAATCATTTTGCTCTATCGCCACCAATTTACATTTCAATAAAGCATTAGGAGAAATAAAACTTTCAATTGCACCAAGATCAATCAAAATAGCAACAACCATACCATTTAGCTTACCTAATGCTTCAAGCACTGTAGGTTGATGCTCGACCTGGCGATTTTGCACCACTGCGTGAATCCTATGGGCTCTGCTCATATCTCTAACAGTGGCTTGTTCCTTCTTTGATTGTGCTTCAGTCTTCTTTTCAAGGCAATCTTGCTCATAATGAGGTCCTCCACAAGTCCAACATCCATTAGTGGGTAGCCCCAAGGGTTAGCCCAATCAGTCAAGACGGGGCCTTGCTAGATCGGAGGTCACGTGATCAATTCCCAAAAGATCTTGGGGTCAGATCTTGTAGTAGGCCATGGGGCGTCAAGCCCATATTTTTCCAGTGGACGTAGCGCCAGCCATTGACCGAAGGTGTCCGTGAACCACACGCGCAAAAGAAAAAAAACATCCATTAGTGGGAGCAGTTTTCATAAATTTGACCCTTTTATTAGGTGATTCTTGAGTGCGAGCATTACTTTGTTGAAGATGTTTCCTTGGGTTATTTCTTTGGTTCTTAAAAGTATGATTATTTTGAAATCCCTGATGATGTGAACCACCTGACTTATGTCTTACATATTGGCCTCCCCTTCGAGGAGGTTTCCCATGGAATGAAAGATTTGGGGTTTTATCCCCCCCCCCCCTTTATTCCCCAATAATTCTTCCTCGGCTATAATTTCTTGTTGGACTATCTCATGCAACGTAGTAGGCCTCAAAATGCGCACATTTTCCTTTATAATAGGTTTCAATCCATACAAAAACTTGTTTACCTTTAGGGCTTCAGTATTTAGATGGGTAGCATATCTAAGCAACTTCATGAATAGTGCTTCATATTCAAGGATTGTCTTAGTTCCTTGCTTAAGATCATGGAACTCATTCAATTTCCTATCCAAGTATTCAACAGAAAGGTACTTTGCTCGAAATTCCTCTTCAAATCATTCCCATGTCAAGGTAGACATGGAGTATCCCAATTGGGATTCTAAGTTCCTCCACCATAATAGTGCACTCTCCTTAAGTTGGTATATAGCCAACTTTTCCTTTTGGTTGCTAGAATAATTCCGCAACTCAAAACATAGGCACATGTTTTCCAACCAAGCTTTTGTTATCTCCCCTTTTGTGGTACCCTTAAAGATAGGAAGCTTAACTTTTTCCAACTCTCTATGTACATCTCCATCAGATGGTATTTCTTGCCTCTCTAATTGAGATGAAGAACCAGGCACTGAAGGATTTCCCCCAACCCTACTAAACAAGACTTCAGTCATCTTTTGGAAAGATAACATCATATCCCTTACTTCCCTTATGGATATTTGCTTGGATTCTTTATCTTGGGGAGGTGGAGATGAGACTTCCTTCTTCCTCCTTAATGTTCTATCCATTATTACTTAACCTAACCGAGGAAAAATTTAGGTAAGTAAATAAATATTAGCAGGCAAGCCCTAGGTCCTAGAGTTTTAACCTGCTATGATACCATATGTAAGGTCCCACCTTACCAACCATCAGTATTATACTAAGGTTGACTAAAAATGCGATTTAAGTTTAAGTTTTTAAGACGTAAAAGTTAATGCAAGTTTATATATCTATATTTTTATTTTTATTGGTATTATTTACACTACATACTAATTTCTACTAACTAACTAACCCATGGTAATATTAAACTTCTCATTAAGGCTACAGGGTCATGGTTCCTCAAGATCCAAAACTTACAACCATAAGTCTTAAAATCACATTTAAATGATAAGAGTCTTTAGTGGGATAAATAATATCAATATTTACAAACCACGATTTCCAATAAGTTAATTGTTCATTTTATTCCAACTAAGAGTGTTTAAGAGTGACTAATTTGATTTTGTTCTAGATAATATGCCTATGAATTATGTGGTGAAACAAAGGGAAGAAAAACAAGATAATTCAACTTCTAAAGGAGTGGTTTCCAATTATTATGAATTCATATGTGAGCTAACGATTACAACATTACACCTAACCAGTTTTCCTTCCATGGATTTTTACTTCAATGGAATCATCATGCCTATTCTTTGAGATATTCCAAAAACACCTTGGTTGCAAATCCTAAATTTACTTAGTCATTTTTATAGACAATTCATAGATGTAATTAGCTACAACCATTGAAGCATTATGTCAAAAAATTTGCAAGCATGAAATGTACAGCCATTGAGGCATTTTATCAAACACTTACAACCATAACCCTTAAGGCGATTTCACCAAAATTAACTAACATGAATCTAATATTACATAATTTCTTTTTATTTGTCAGTAATGCCAAGAAGTGAACCTAATACATAAGTAGAACTGTCAACCATGTTGATTGCTGCATATAAAAAAATTTAGGCACATAATGAATATAACTATTTAAGAATTTTTACAAATATCTCGCAACGATGTAGCTACAACCATTGGGAATTTTGAGCAACGGTTAGCAGTCACAAAACAAGCTGCTAATTATTAAACTATCAAACAAGCAGTCACAAGTTTATTAAACTATCAATGTATTAACCATTGATACTTTAAAATAATAATTCCAAGTTTATATAACACATTGATTTCATAAAAAGAGATTACCAGGTAAATCACAGCTACAAAAAAAAGCAGCAAGACAAACCACCACGCAGCAGCAGCAAATCTGTAAAATATAGAAGATTACAAAACTGGATTCCGAAACTCTGTTTTTTGAAATCAAAGTTGGGGCGACATGAGCATAAGGTACAGATACCCCGTGAAGATAAAATAAATCGAAACAAAAATGCCCAGAAATGCGATTAATTTAAAAACCGCAACCAAAAACAAATTCATGCTATCTTATATATCCCTTTTGTCAAACATATACTCTGAAAACTTATCTACTGCTGTAAAAAGAGAAGGAAAACCCAAATTGATGCTATTAACATGTTTTCATAAAACTCATGGCAGCCTGAATGCTTCAGCCATTAAGACATAATGTAAATCAACTTGCAATGAAATTGTACAAAAACAAAAACAAAAAACAAAAACAAAAAACAAAACAAAAAACAAAAACAAAAACAAAAACAAAAACACAAAAATTACATAAAATAAACTACAGTTATTGCAAAATTCCTTCAACATTTAGTGTGTAGCATTTGATATACATCTAAGTTTCAGTCAACAACCAAATAAGCAAAACCATATAATGAACTACAAAAAGAAACACAATATAATGTTGTCAACATACATGGTAGTGAATTTATACACCTCAAAAAATGGGAGTATGCTCCAACTCCAATGAGAGTATGCTCCAGCTCCAATATCCTTACCAACTCATTGTGAACCACCCAGTTTTCCTCCCAAACATATCCAAGAAGAACTTCTCCCCCTGGAACCCTCGAGTTGCAAAAGCTCACAAGTAGTACCAAAAGACAACAGTAGAGAGATTTGCAAGGCAAACTAAGGAAGAAAATTTTCACTTCCTCTCAATACCACTCATGGCCAACCTCAATAGCTAGAGATCTTATGATTTTAACAATAATTTCAGATTTATTATGGAAGCAACTGGATACTCTCCATCTCTCTCCCTCTCACTATGTTCCTCAAGTCTCTTCCACTCTTGGCCTTCTAATCCCCAAGTGAAAATACATGAGACCCATATATAGGAGGAGCAACCAATTCTTGTCATAAAGGAGGAGTAATGTGCATGCGTTGGATTCCATTTAGAGGAGTGTAACATATGCATTAAAGAGAGCGTAAGAGGAATATTTTATGACATATTTTTAATGAGTGAAAAGGAATATGCCATTCTTTGATGAGTGCATAAAATAGAGTATAATGAATTATTTAAAAGAGAGAGAGAGAGAGTTACATAGAGCCATGAGAGTCATGAAGGAGATGTGTGAATTGATTGAGGAGATAAAATTGACTTGTAATTCCTTTTTAATAATAATATCATAGTCTCGTAAAAGATAATAATAATAATAATATTGAGGATTCAATCAAGATTGAACTATTAAGATTGATTAATGATAAGTTAATTCCTTTTTCTTCAACTCCGCTTGATTACCAATTTATGTAAAGTGATTTACTATTTTTGGAAAGTCGTGCTTGAGATGTTGGACATGACTTTCTATTTTTAGAAATTCATTCCATAATTGTGAGAATGAAATTTTATTTAAGGAAATCCATCCATGAGTGGTATTTTTATTCTGGAGAATAGGGATTCCACACCCCTATTTCATGCATCTCCGTGCCTTAGTAGATTGAGGACTTCGCGCCCTAAATATACAAGACTCTGTGTCTTTATCTTTCTTGGATTTAGGACTCCACGCCCTAATTTCCATGTCCTCTCATCTACTGTGCTTTGAAACTTTGGGTTTCTCCTTATGGTACTGATTGTGAGATTTTACCCATCTGATGGTTCACTAGTAAGGCCTTGTTCAAAGACCTGCACACATTACAATCTCATAGATTAAAGGAACCAAATGAATTTCATAATGAAATTAACTTAATCACATTTTACCCAGAATGGTGCATGGCTTCCACAATCATTTTGGTTTTGAAGAAATGATTGAACATCCTTGTTGGAAAATGACAAGGTCATCCTATTTAGTACAATATTAGACATATATAATCACACAAATCATGTATCATCCATAAATCATAATTAGCCATCTATTCTGCATAACCATGAGAATCCATGGGTATATGTGTCTCAATCTTGGATCACCATCCATGTCATACACCTGCTTCATAAATCAGATACAAACATAAAAACATATGTATAACATTTTACTTAGCCAAAACCATCTAATACAGATAATCAATGATACCACATATAAGAGGAAATATAACTATATAAAACATTGTTCCCCAATCCAGTGATCAATCTGTCATACATAAACATAAAAGGAAATATAACTATGTATGTAAAACATTATTCCTCAATCAAGTGATCAACCTATCATATATAAATAACCCTTTATAGGAGTGACAAAACTATACTAGAAAAATAAGACACTACACCTTGCCTTCACTCCGACATGGGTTCCAGGTAGCCCAGCACTTACTTTGCGAGTCTCGGGTATGACTGCATCCCAGGTCGCCTACCAGCTGCTTTCCCCTGCCCCCATCTATGCTCAATCGCCCCTCCTACATTACCCTATGACGGTCAAGCTTCCCCCCACCCTTGTTCACAGAGCACGAAGCTTCCCATCCTACCAACAAGCAATTACCCCCCTAGTTGTCATGGGTTTCACCCATTTGACATAAGGTAAAGATGTAGAACCAGGCCATGGCGAGCAATTGCCTGCCCCATTGCCACCAACAATTTCCTATCCCCCATACAGAACCCCTTGCACCCCAGCAAGACCATAATTATAGTTTTGAGGTGGAGCCGAATAACATACCCCAAGTTTGCGGGTATTCGACGACTACCCTGGTTCTTCGTGTTCCGACGTTCTCCACCAGCTCTGAGCCACCACCCTTCTCCGCAAGCTATTGCACTAAGACTGCAGTCGAATTGCCTCTCCCTCTGTTATACCCTGCCTTGCCTCCAGTCCCGCCACCTTGCCCACCTCCCCGATGTGCAATCATGCCAAGGGTCACCGCACCCCCTGCCTTGAGCATGTGGGGGACGGAGGTATTAAGTTCCTAGGTACCCTTCATTACTACACCCTTGCTCTCCCAACTGTCGTCTTGCATCCCAATCAAGATCTTTTATTTTATTTTTTGATATTATTAATATCTTTTAAAAATATTATTTTTAATAATTTGAATATTATTAATTTTTTTGTAAATTTAATAATTTGAATATTATTATTTTTTTTATGTAAATATTTTTATATTTTTTTTATTGAATGGTGTATGATGGGTTTTTTAACTTTGTAGTGAATGTAGGTAATCTTTCAAGTGCATAAGTTTTTATTTATTTTTTTAATAAATATACAAGTCTTTGACTTTATATGTTAAAACTTCAACCAAGAAAGAGGAGGCCAAGCAAAGTCAATCTAAAAAGTTTTAATGACCATTTCAATTTAGTAGAAAAAAAGAGAAGAAGAAGGAGAAGAAAAAGAAATAAAACATAAAAGAGAATTAGTTATAATATCTGAAAACAAATTCAAGGGTTAGAAACTAAAATATTAGGGTTTGAGACTAAGATAAAAATAATGGAAAATAAGAACAAAAAATGGAAAAACATAAACAAGCAATGGTTGAAGAAAATTGTACCTTGAGAAATAAGATTAAAGAGTTAAAAGAAAAACTAAATAATAATCTAGCCTTGAGTAGTACAGATAATAAATTAGATATCAAACCCATCAAAGAGGAAATGAACCACTTGATTGAGTTAAATCATAAGTGCAATAAAAGAGCCTTGAATCTTATAATTGACAACATAAAAGAATAGAAATATGAGGATGCCTTAGAAATAGTAACAGAAGAATTAAAAGATAAGTCACAATTGAAACAACTTATCTCATAGAAGGAAGAAGGTTTATAAGATACTCAAGCATAAAGATGTATTGATCCATGTTAGAGTAAGATGTAGTGATCATAAATTTGGCATACTCAATAAGTCTCAAAACCTAAAAGAGAGAGGAATAAATAAGGATCTCATCTCAGCATACCAAGATGAACTAAGGAAGGAGATTCAAAAGGTAAAGAAAACTAGGATGGAAGACAAATGGGTAATCATTATAAATAAGAAAGTTATTATTAGATATACATACCAAAAGGGGAGCAATAAATAGGAATTTGGAATACTCTGGATTCTCTTTTGGAATTGTTGTGGCTTTCCATGGCATAAATTTCCTATGTTAAGATTGATCTTGAATGAAATTGATATTATTTTTTTACATGAAACTTGGGAGCATGATGAGTCTAAGGTCCCTCACATAGATGGATTCATTTTGTGGTGAGTTTGGAACAAGAAGTCCTTTCACAGAGGAATTCGAGGAATATTCTATTAAATAGAAAAGAGTGTCTCTCCTCAATCTCAACTTCATAAGGTAGAACCCCTCAATAAATACATTTGGATCAAAATCCCTAACATTAATACTAAGAGGATTTATCACAATTTTTTATTACGCACCTACCAACACTACCTTTTATAAAAAAATAATATAGATAATAATTTCCCTTATAAGACCTTAGAGTAGGATATTCATAGTCTAAGGATTCAAACCTTAATTCCTCTTTGGCTAGATAAAGACATTGATTTAGCTAGTATATTCAAAAGAATCTCTGAAGGCCTAATCGAGAATTTATTTGGTATTGAGTTAGTCAAAATTTGTAGTTCTTAAGATCTTATAATTTGCAATGGCATAATCAGGTGGCCAAACTCCAACGAGGGGACTTGTATTCATGGGCTTGGAAGTAGTGTCGTTGGTTATGTGATATTTGATATCCCTTTCTCCAACCAAAATGTGAACTTTGACCTTTTAAATGACCATGAGCTTGACTCTGATCATAGACCTTTAACCTTAACTCTAAGATTTGCCATGAAAAACAAGCACATGCATGAAAACTGTGAGAGTTAAAGCCATATACTTTTTGACAGGAGTAAAATGGATATCTTCTTAAAGAATTTAAATCGGGATTTACACCTCTTAACTTATAAGGATAACATTGAAAACTTCTATTATAATTTTACTACCATTGTCTTTGTTACCATTGTCAAGTTTTCTACCAAGGTGTCATATAAAAAGAATAGTAGAACTACCAACCCTTGGTATGATAATGATTGTAAAATTGCTAGAATAGTGATTAGAAATGCTTCTAATGGAACCTTAAAACATGATAATAAAAACACATACAAAGCTCTTATTTAAAGAAAAAAAATATATACTATAAGTAGAAATCAAGAGCAGTTATTGCAGTTCTCTAAGTTTGACCCTATAAAGTTTTGGAGGAAATATTTTATTCATATACCTAATGAAAACCGTTTGAGCCCTTGAAGAACTAGAATATTTATATTAAAAAACTCTATGAATCCCCTAATGTCATGGACATCATTTTGAAATCTCCTATCAAGGATGATATATTTTCTTTGGAAGACATTGAGTTTGGGGTTATGCAATTCACTAATGGGAAAGTTAAAGACATTAAAGCCTACTAAGATTAAAATAAATAAATAAATAAATGGGAGAACGTGTCATCATCTTGCACATGCACAAGCTCTTCAATTTTGGTAGTGAAGTAAGGCTTCCCTAAACCTTGGACATAGAGCCTTATTTTGTATGTCTTTAAGAGTGAGGATAAAAGCATTCCCTCTAATCACAAGATTGTTATGATTAGCCACATTTTAGCCAAGCTATATGGGCTTGTTTTTTAAAAGAAGATTAGTCTTTAGCCTGAAAACCATGTTAAAGATCTAAAAGCCAAGTTGGGTTTAGGAGATACCATTCAACCATACACCATCTTGTTACTCCTAGGATAATTGTAAATGAATGGAACAATAATAAAATTGATCTCTTTTGTTGTTTTGTTGATTTTGAAAGTCGTTTGGCACTATTCCTATGACAAAGCTATGGAAGAGGCTAGAAGAGATAATGGTTCCTATGAGGTTTAGGGTTGTTGCGAGAAGGCTATATGAGAATGTTATTTCTAATCTCAAGGCCATTAAGTGTTGGTCAAAAGAAATTAAATGCAATATTAGAGTCAAGCAATGGTGTCCCTTATCCCCTACCCTTTTTGGCATATACATCAATAAGCTAGAAGAGTGTTTGGAAAATGCAAGTTGTATTGCCCTCATGCCCACTGGCATAGTCATAACTCTTATCATTTATGTTGATTATATTGTTCTTTTGGCAATGAGCCACGACAATCTTAGCAAGCAACTCAAAATCCTTTAATATTTTTGCTTCAAGATGGATATGACTTTTAATACCAACAAAACTAAAGTCATGATCATCAAATCCAAAAAGATCACCTATGATACTTTCATTTATCACAATTCATTATAGGAAGTTCTTTCATACAAATATTTGGGAATCAACATTCATCATAAACTCAATTGGAATTATAACATTGAGAAAATGATAGATGGAGGTTGGAAAACTTACTATGGGATTGAGAAAATTTGTAAGTCAACATATCTTTGGATTTGGGATAAAAAAAATCCTCTTTGAGACTCTCATCACTCCTGTTATTTTATATGGATGTGAGGTTTAGTGTTGCAATATATCCAGAGAGTATTGGAGGAAAGTTGAACAGATCCAAAAGTAGTTTATAACCCACAACCTCAAGATGAAAGGAAATACTCCCTACCTGTTGACGGTGCTAAATTCTGCCAACATAAGGGGATCTCCCCAATGTGAAGTTCCAATTAGACCTTACACTGTTTGGAGTAGGAGCCTCATCCAAAGACTTGGCCCGACCACCATAACTCAAAGTTTTGCCTTAGCTTCAATGGGTAAGATAAGAGATTATACACATAAACTTTGAAACAAAAAGTAAGTTAACATTGTGAAACACCAATTGCAATGTGTAAAAGGAGGCTTTTACAAGAGAGATTGAGCCTCTAGGAGGAATATAATCGTATCGTCCTAATAGAGACATACAAGAACAAGGAAATATTAGTTAGTTATCTAGTGAAATAGTTCACATAG
The DNA here is from genome assembly GCA_000404065.3 of Pinus taeda. Taxonomy (NCBI): domain Eukaryota; kingdom Viridiplantae; phylum Streptophyta; class Pinopsida; order Pinales; family Pinaceae; genus Pinus; species Pinus taeda. The sequence continues at coordinate 109,307 of APFE030951733.1, read as the reverse complement.
ACACAACGATCATTAAAGGAAATACAACACACATTCAACAAGGTAAGCACCAAATCCAATGAAGTAGTTCAATTTCTTTAGTACATATGAACATAACATATACCGCAAACATCTAAAGAATAATCTTACAGTATTCATGATACATGCATAAAATTGTGCTAGCTTAATGAGTTTATGGTAATTAAGTGAAATATCCAAGTAATAGTTATAATGGTGAGTCATTAGCTCCAATAGTGGAATATTAAGTCACTACTTGATCCTTCAAGTAATGATATTATCTCCTATTCCAAACAAGAGGAGCCAAGGTTATCTTTCCAAGGTCTCAGCCTCCAAAATCCCTTTTCTTGAGTTATGAGGTTTTTTTTATAGCAAGAGGAATGACCTTTCATATCCCCATGACTCTTGAGTTACCCTAGTGACTTTTGGACTCCCAAGTGACCTTTGAACTTCTATTGATTCTTTGCTCCACATGTGATTTTTCATATTCCATATGTGACTCTTGGATTTCCACACATTTACATTTTTTCATTTCTTGAAAACACATCATTACATTCCACAACATGTGGCTAAGTACATGGACAACTTAGGACTATGTGATGACACTTTGAGAGGCCATTAGTTGGCCACTATGACATAAGACTTCATTGTGATGTATCCATGCCAAGTGCCTCTCCTTGTTGCTATGTTTTGCATTCTTGGTCATAGATTTGATTTTTACTTCATCTTCACCCTGTAAAGGGTCTTGGATCAATGTTAGAACCTTTTGAGTTACCATTAAATGTCATCACTCTATCATGGTCCAAGATCTCTTCATGTCTTCATGATGGTTCTCCTTTTTGCTTCCTCTCTATAAATGCTCTTTGTTTCTTCTCCTTGACATCTTCCTTGAGCATCACCTTTTCCCTGTTGAGGTGGTACACATGCCAATGAAGTTCACTCAAGACAAGGCAAGATGAGTCCAGAAATCATCTATTCCATCCCTACTTTTTTCAGGGAAGAAACTGATTGCGACAGGCCTCTGCGAGAGCTAAGAGACGGAGGCTTGTTGGGAATTGTGTAATTGGGCTCAACAATGGTTGTGGGAGGACACCACTACTCACTAGAAATATGCAATGTGCTATAAGGAGGGGCTATTCAGGGTTTAGCGCTATGAGAAAGTGCAAGAGACAAGGTTGATGAACTTGTTGACTAAAATTGTGCAGTTCTCAAAGCTCAAAGGAGAAGGAGACAGTGATAGTGTAGTTGAGCTTCACATCAGACAATGGGAAGGTCTCACTGTAGACTAGAATTACGCACTACATAATGTAGGAGGGTGTTGAAGGCCCTGAAAATCAGGCCTACAACAAGGGGGATACCCGCCCAGTCCGGACCTTGGTTGGCAGCTCCTTATCCGTTTGGTATAGCGGGTCCGACTGGGGATATGGGACCAGTTTCCCAATTTAGTGTGTGTGTGTGAGAAAGATGGGTATTTCTGTTCTAAATGGAATACTTCTGTTCTAATTCTAATCTAATGCTATGCTGATGTATTCTAATAAACAGAAAAAAACATCAAAATTTATGCTAATCCGGGGTGTGATCTTTCTTCTATGCAATCTAAAAAGATTTCAAACAATAACTGGTAATAAAGATCATTCAGCTATTATAAGAAAAGAATTTAATAAAGATGAACTACTTCGTATAAGAAGTTAGACAAAACAGTTGTGAAAACTTACCGCATAAATGAGTTATTCATACACTAAGCATAAATAAATAGTTATCACCGTACAAAAGTGCCAAATGATAACTCAGGCATCCACGCTGTAATATATAAACAACTGAGAACTGAATATCACTTTAACGCATAAGCAGAAATGGTTAAGAGATAAAAGTACCATTTATAACTAGTCCTACTCATGAGCTTCAAGCGATGATTGATTTATCTCTCCTTGATTTAACATCTACTAAGAGTACAGAAGTGCAACATCAGTAGCAGATATCAAATAAACCTTGTTCCATTCATTCACCAAAACCTCCTCTGAGGGTGCAAAGTGCATGTTCTGAGGACAAGTTTTGATAAATTTCTGGACCCTTCTCTAAATGCATGAGAAGGGTTTAAATACTACTAACTAAATAACTTATCTACAGAAATTGAGGATTCGGTTTAAATGACCGTCCTCCTTCTAAGAAAAACTATTCTAAAATTAAATCTACTAACTATTTCTAAATCTACTCCTTAATGTCGCAAGCATTCAGTATTTTTCTGAGTAGAGTCGGATGACTGTCTTTCGCTTTTGGTTGAGTTAAGCAAACAGAATCGGTAAGAGCTAGCGTTATCTTCTAAGTAAAATTGATGATATACTTGAGAATCATCCAATGAACATGTATCATTACCATGTATGCCTGGTAAAAATCCCATTTCAACTTGGTTAACCCTTGGACTGCTTCTGCTTTTCCTTCAGTCTTCTGTTTCCAGTTTGCTTCTATCACTAATTTCTTGCAATTTTCGGGGTTCACAGGTGACTAAGAAACTAGGGACCTTCCTTTTCGAACAATTTTTCTAAGCGATGCGCGATTAGCACTAAGTGCTAATCGCGCATCGAAAACTGCCTCTGTTTCTTGATCCGGGCTTCCCTGATGCAGTTTTTGCCTCTTGCGCCTTTTTCTCTCATTCGGTATAAAGCTCAAAAATTGTAAAAATAGTGGTTCCGTGAGCTCTTGACCCTGAGAATTAAACTATTTGTTTCTGGTTTCAACGTCATTCAATATCCATTCAACCATGGCTGTACATGAGAAATCTGTGATAGATGCCTCAGAAGAGTTCTGCGGCTCTTTTTCTTCATTGAATGGATTAAGTGTGCCTTCCGAAATGTTCATTGGAGCGCTGCCTTCCCTCCTCGTTGTTTTCTGCATAGTGCCCTATATAACGCTTCGTCCTTCTTTCTTGCAGTTTACATTGAGGTGGAAGTAATGATAAAGGACTAATGACAGGAAAACTTTTAAATGCCGAAGATATGCAAAACATGCCACCTTACGTGAGCTATTTCTTCGAAACACACAACACCCTACTTCATTAACAACTGGCAATAACTCATTAATTCGCATTAAGATACATGACCAACTCTTGGCTAAATAGTTTTCTCGAATAATGAGCTAGAACCAACTGCGATGGATGGGTCCCGCGATTTTGCTTTGCGATGTCGCAGATCGCAGTATCGCAATATCGCAATATCGCAATGTTGCAATGTCATCATGCTGTTTTTATCGCAAAGTCACAGTATCGCAACTTTGCGGTATCGCAGTATCGCAATGTCGCAATATCGCAATATCGCAGATCGTTATAATCCTTGTGTAATTCATGTGATTTTTGCGATGTGCGATATGCGATATCGCATATCAGTGATTTTTTAATGTTTTTCAATATGAGTGTTTCTTTAGTATATGCGATGCGATGAGGTTTCGCGTCACATTCTCGCCTTTTGTCATTTTAACTCATTAGAAGGTGTATCCTATCATCCTTTGCGTGATGCAATATCCTTTAAGGAGTAAACTTAATTTTCTTCATTATGAAACTTAGGTTTTTTTAGATTTTTTAAGGTATTTTCCTAAGTCCATGATGTTGTAAGTTTCATCTAAAAAGAAAATGTAACACTAACTGATTTTTTTGAGGGTCCCCACTTATTTAGTATTAGCAATAATACTTCATAAGGAGGGGGGTTGTTGGTGGCCACAACATTTTCACACATGGTTTTGGACGCGATGGTTTTCGGTCCATGGTTTTGGATGCGATGGTTTTTGGTCCATGGTTTTGGACGCGATGGTTTTCAGTCCATGCTATTGGATGCTTCGGCATGTATAAATATGTATTGTAACATTGAAAGGAAAATAATGAAAAATCAAGCTTGTAGTCTCGGTTTTGGGATCCAGAGGAAAGTTTTTGTTTATATGTGTTTCATGTGTTATGCTCTCGCATTGTTTATTTTCTGTGTTTTAGAATTTGTATGCAGATAATTTCTGTACAAGCTTAAAACCTACACATATCATGTATGAACTTCGACCTTTCTGAACATCATGGAGCCATCCTCTTTTACAAATTACCATTATGACATGGTACATACCATCACTTTCCATATCATCAATCATCAACTATATCTTCTCATACTAATTAGTGTCGAGCTTAGTCATATCTCCCATGGAGCATTAGGAAATTGATCAAAACATGACCATCAAGCTATCACATGTCCTGCTACCTTTCCTGCCAATGTGGTGTACGCAATTTATCATACATTCCTTTGGTCCATATGCCAAAGTCATCCACTTAATCCATTCAAACATGGAATTGAGCAGCAACCCGAAAATTTCTAACTATCTCATGAATTCCCACAAAACAATGTTTTGAGTAGTAGAGTAATATCAAATCATCAATTCCAAATGAATATTAGAGGATTAGATATCAACATCCTTCATCATGGTCCACCATCATTAATGTAGTCATAAGTCAACTGGAGTCTTACTCAAATAGGATTCAACATTACATCGATCCTTATTTTTTTATGACTCCCTCTGGAATTAGTAGTCTTACATACTTCCAAAGACCATATTGGATGTTGATTACTAACATCATGTTTTAAATCGTAAGATTCAAAACTTTATCAAGGCATAACATGCTCATGCAACCATGCATATTCATACAACCTTCTCTTCCAACAATAATCAAAAAACATGAATCAAATAAAGAAGAATTCAAAACATGCACACCTCTTTCTTCAACCATTCATCGAGTCCACTTCTTCTCATCTTGAAGATGAGACTTCCTTCATGCTGCGACTGTACCTGCAAAATTCTAGGAAGATTCCTCTATAGTCTGAAACTGTAGAATATATCTGCAATGTCATTATGGCCCTTCTTTTACTAGATGAAGAATATTTCCATGATTCCATTCTTAAAGAGGATTTATGAGGTCCTTCCTATTCATGACATAATCTCATCAAGCTGTTGCATGAATCCTTCTACCTTTTTCCTTCCTAGATGATTGCTTCAATGAAACATATCTATTTACGGTGAATTCTTCCAAATATGCATGTTGCTATATATGATTCCAACATCAATGATTTTACCAATGCACTACATGTCCTACTATTTCATGTAAATACTTCATCATGATGGAGCTACTCAATAGAAGAGATCCCTAGGATCTTCTTCCTTTGTTTTTTTTTAGGTTCTTTATTATCTTTAACTACATGGGATCCATAAATTTACTTTCTCTTATTTACCTCTCTTATGTTGATGATTTTTAGGAAAAATCCTCTTGAAGTTCCCATGTTGCATTAAAAAAAACATTGTATCCTAGACATGTCTATTTTCTTTTGACAAGGCTCAAACTTCCTAAACTTGCCCTCCTTGGACCTCTTCACTTTAGCAACATGGGCTTGTGACTTTCCATTAGGATCAATATCGTCATTTTATTTTAACCTAATCCCTTCCAAAAAATACATTGAGACCAAAACTCATTGAAGTTTGGAGTTTCCTTCCTTGAGTACATGTGTTGAAAATAGCAACAAGAAATGGTAAAAATAGAAATTCTCAAAATAACATTGCTATAGATAGCATTTCAGGATATATTCCAATTTTCCTAGGATATATATTTCTATTGTCCTTGAATTAAAGTTGAGAATTAAAATTCGAATTTAGTCTCACCAGTTGTTTGAAAAATAATTAATTAATTCATCTTGAGTTAATTAGTTGGAGAAATTCAAACATGAAGTCTTTGTGAAGTCATGAAACAGTTATCCCTTTGATTAAGTAAGTTATCCCTTAATTAAGGAGATAAGGATGAGTTGTATTTGAGTTGTAATTAGTTAGCTCAGTTAACTGAGTTAAGTCCAGTTATATTAGTTCCAAACAGTTTGTGGAACTGATTGTGAGTTCAGTTAGTTAATGCATGAATGCATGAAACTAGTGTACTTCAGATAACTGAATATTCTCTCATAAATAACTCAAGCATGTCAGTTCAGACAATGACCTAGTTGAGATTAAAGGCCAGGACAATGTACTATCATTTGCAAGAATTTTCCCATGAGAAAATCTCTTGCATGCAGAAGGAATTCATTCCTTGAGGATTGCACAATTTTACAGTGTATACGAGCAGTGTTCCACTTGGCTGAAGGTGAATCATCCCAGAGGAACAACGCAAGGAAATAGGAGGCTTGGAGGATAGAGGATAAGGCATATGAGTTTTCTATTCTGTCTATGAGCAGCAGTGAGGGATTGTACTGAGAGCTGGATAGTTGTCTAACACTTTGTGTAATCCTGAGATATTTCCACTTGTATGATAATACAGATAGTGGGGTTTTTAGCTGAGGCTTTCCCCAGAGTATTCTTTTGTGTTTCATGTGTGATTGATTCTTCTTCTCTGTTATATGTGTTCTGTTTGATCTTGCTCAAATCGACTAAGCTTTCACAAGTTTGATAGTAGAAGTAGATTAAGTATTTTTCTTTAGTACATTGCATAATCAGATTACTCTATAATGAGAACTTCTACATGGTATCAAAGAAAAGGTGATTAGAGCTGTGAACAACATATTTAGAAGGGAAAAGTTTGAAGTTTGAAGTTCTTGATTGCAGGTACAAAATCAATTTCTTATCACATCTCAAAGTTCATCAATGGCATCCAATGGTTTGAGACTCGAGTATGCCCTAGATGGCAACTCGAATTACATAGCATGGAAGGATCACATGGAAGCGGTATTAGGAGACAATGGTTTGAAGAATTTCACTGATCAAGAAATCCCCAAGCTAGGAGCAACTAACGCCCAATAATTGGCTGAATGGAAGAAGTGTGTGGCGAAAGCGAGGAGGATTCTTCTGGAGGGAGTTTGAGACCATATTGTCTTGAGTCTCCATGGGAAGGAGACTCCGTTTTCAATGTGGAAGACATTGAAGGACCTATATCAGAACAACAATGACTAGAGGAAACTGGCACTAAAGGACAAGCTTCGGAAAATCAAGTGTGAAAAGGGCGACACGATCTCTACATATCTGAACAAGCTCACCACCTGCAAAGATGAGCTTGGAAGTGTAGAAATAATGACAACCAATGATGATATGGTGAGTCTTGCTCTCCTCGGTCTTACTAAGAGTTGGCATAACTACTAGGAATGAGTGAATGGAAGAGAGAAACTATCGGTTTGGGAATGACTATGGTCAGATTTGATGCAGGAGGAGATCAGGAGGAACACCAGAGACAATTCTTCATCTAAGCATGATGATGAAGAAAATCTAGCCTTAGCAAGTAATGCGATGAAAGGGAAAGGGAAGGCTTCCATTTCAAATCGAGTTCTTCCCATGGAGGGAAGAATATTGACAAATCTAAAGTGAGATGCTTTAATTATCATGAGGTGGGCCATTATGCAACTAATTGTCCATTGAAGAAATCCAAGAAGGGATCCTCGAAAGGATTAGAAGGTGAGGCACTAGCCTCTCAGTTTGATTTGGATTTTACCCTCATCGCATGCATGGTTTCATCGATGGTGGGTTGTGTTTGGTACCTGGATAGTGGAGCCTCATTCCACATGACCGACGATAAGAGTTTATTTAGTACCTTGGAGGAGAAAGACCTCAATATGTGCATAGAGATGGGCGATGATGGAAAGTACCGTGTTTCAGGTGAAGGTACGGTTGTTTTTTAGAGGGAGCATGGACCTCCTCTCACCTTGAATGATGTAAAGTAAGTGCCTGGATTGAAGAAAAACTTGGTATCAGTCACGATGTTGGATGACAAAGGCTATGATGTAGTCTTCAATAAAGGAAAGGCATGATGTAGTCTTCAATAAAGGAAAGGCGTTCTTGAGACACATAGCCATGGGCCAGATCAAGAGGATTGGGATTCGAGTGAAGAATCTCTACAAGAAGGAGGTAGATGACTGTGCTGCATTGATTTCCAAAGAAGAATTGGTGCAAAGCCAAGATATTGGTGAGTTATGGCATAGGCGGTTGGGCCACTTGCATCATGGGGCCTTGAAGATAATGCAACAGATTTCTACTGGACTTACCAAAGGTAAACTTGAGCAAGTGGACACATGCAAAGGTTGTACCTTGGGAAAGTATGCCAAATCTTCTTTTCATGGTCGAGACAATCGAGTTGAAGCAATCTTGAAGCGAGTTCATACAGATGTGTGTGGAAAATTCTCGACAGCTTCCACTGTGAAACAAAGGTATTATGTGATTTTTGTTGATGTTTTTTCTCGTAAATGCTAGATGTATTTCATGTAGAAGAAGGATCAAACCTTCTCAAAGTTTTATGAGTTCAAAGCTTTGCTTGAGAAAGAATCAGGGAAGAAGATCAGGGCCTTAAGAAGTGACAATGGTGGAGAGTATGTCTCTCAAGAGTTTAAGGACTTCTGTGTAGTGGAAGGAATTAAATGGGGGTTGACGACACCTCATAACCCACAGGAGAATGGGGTGGCCAAGAGGAAGAACAGAATGATTGTGGGACCAAGGCCTACCACTTCATCTGTGGGCTGAGGCATGCAATACAAAAATCTATTTACAGAATAGAATCCTGCATCACATTCTTGGGATGAAGACACCAGAGGAAGATTTCTATGGGAAGAGACTAGATGTGGGTCACTTCAGGATATTTTGCTCATGAGTATATTTCCATGTGACCAAGGATGCCCGGAAGAAACTTGAGCTGACAACAGAGTTGGGGATAATCGTGGGGTAAATTGATACGCCCCATAACTATCAAGTGTATTTGCCTGCGAGTTGAAAGACAGTGGTTCACAGAGATCTTAAGTTTGATGAGCAGAAGGCCATGCGAGTTTCCCTTGAGAGGGAGCTCCAACTACATGCTGTGGAGGAAATTTTGGTTCCTAAGGAGGAGGAGCTTTAGAATGATTCAGAGAAGCCACATGCAAAGGTTCCAGGAGTGGAGACATCCACTCAAGCATAGTCTTCCAGAGATGGGTGGAAGTGCACGAGAGAAGTTGACAGATTGTTGATGGATGTGAGAGAGAATATGGGAGAACCATCTTCTCACCATAGACAGAGGAGGTCACTTAATAGGTACACTAGATACATGGCCCTTGTTGGGGAATGTGTTGAGACCGAGCCATATTCCTTTGAAGAAGTAGTGCAGCAGCCGATTTGGGTTGATGCTATGGTGGAGGAGTATGACTCCATAGTTCAGAACAGTGTTTGGGATGTGGTTCCATGACTGGAGAAGAAGTCAGTTGTGAGTTCCTATTGGCTTTACAAGGTAAAGCAAGCTGCTGATGGTAGTGTGGAGAAACATAAGGCAAGATTTGTTGCCTATGGTTTCTCACGGGTTGAGGGGATCGACTATGATGAGACTTTTTCTCCTATAGCAAGGTACTCATTTATCAGATCAATGTTGGCACTATCAGCATAGATGGGTTGGAAGATCCATCAAATGGATGTGAAGACTGCATTCCTCAATGGCAAGATTGAGGAAGAGGTGTACATAGAGCAATTGGAAGGATTTGAGACCTTCGATTGTTATTCACATGTGTGTTGACTCAAGAGAGATTTGTACAGGCTGAAGCAAGCACCTCGTGCTTGGTACACCAGGATTGACAACTACTTCACTGGGTTGGGCTTCACAAAGAATGAAGCAAATGCAAACATATACCACATCATGGTGGAAGGTAAATAGTTTATCATTTTTCTTTATGTTGATGATCTGATATTGATAGGTGATGATCATTTGATCATGTCTTGCAAGGAGGACCTTGCAAGACAGCTCGAGATGAAATGCATGGGTCTCATCCACTACTTTCTAGGCATGGAAGTGTGGCAAAAGGATGGGGAAGTGTTTGTGTCTCAAGGCAAGTATGCCAATGAGATACTAAGGAGATTCCACATGGAGAAGTGCAAGCCCATGCAAACTCCTCTAGCAGGTAACTGGAGGAAGGAGGATGCTGCTTTAGGAGTAGTAGTAGAAGCTACTGTGTATCAACAACTTGTGGGTTCACTGATGTACTTAGTGAACACATGACCATATTTGTGCTATGCGGTGAACCAGCTGAGTCAAGCTATGGTTCAGTCTACCAAGCTGTTTTGGAAGGCAGCAAAGCATGTTTTGAGATACCTCAGAGGAACATCTTAGTATGGATTATGGTACAGACAGTGAGAGGGAGTGAAGCTACAAGGCTTCATAGATGCAGATTGGGCAGGGAGTCCATCAGATCAGAGGAGCACTCATGAGGAATTTTCAACCTTGGTTCAACTGTATTTTCTTGATACAACAAGAAACAGAGGTCAGTTTCACTCAGCTCAATAGAGGCTGAATACATGGCTACAAATTAGGCAGCATGTGAGGCCATTTGGATGCAGAGAATTCTAGTGGGTTTGTTTGATCAAAGGATGGATCCAACTATGATCTATATGATAATCAGAGTTGTATCAAATTCTCTGAGAATCTAGTATTTCATGATAGGTACAAGCATATCAACATTCAGTATCATCATCTTAGAGACTGTGTGGTAAGGAGGATCATGTTTTTGCAGTACATTTCGACCGAGGAGCAAGATGCTGACATTTTGACTAAGGCATTGTGAAAGTGTAAATTCGAGTTCCATAGAGACATGATCGCGGTGGTAAATAATCCCTTTCTTGTTGAGAGGGAGTGTTGAAAATAACAACAAGAAATGCTAAAAATAGAAATGATAAACATAACATTGCTATAGATAGCATTTCAGGATATATTCCAATTTTAATTTGTCCTTGAATTAAAATTCTAATTTAGTCTCACCAGTTGTTTGAAAAATAATTAATTAATTCATCTTGAGTTAATTAGTTTGAGAAATTCAAACATGAAGTCTTTGTGAAGTCATGCAATAGTTATCCCTTTGATTGAGGAAGTTATCCCTTAATTAAGGAGATAAGGATGAGTTATATTTGAGTTGTAATTAGTTATCTCAGTTAATTGAGTTAAGTCCAGTTAGATTAGTTCCAAATAGTTTGTGGAAGTGATTGTGAGTTAATTTAGTTAATGCATGCATGCATGAAACTAGTGTACTTCAGATAACTGAATATTTTCTCATAAATAACTCATGCATGTTAGTTCAGACAAAGACCTAGTTGAAATTAAAGGTAGGGACAATGTACTATCAGTTGCAAGAATTTTCCTATGAGAAAATCTCTTACATGTAGAAGGAATTCATTCCTTGAGGATTGCACAATTTTACAGTGTGTAAGAGTAGTGTTCCACTTGGTTGAAGGTGAATCATCCAAGAGGAACAACACAAGGAAATAGGAGGCTTGGAGGATAGAGGAGAAGGCATATGAGTTGTCTATTTTGTCTATGTGGAGCAGTGAGGGATTGTACTGAGAGCTAGATAGCTGTGAGAGCTAAAGCTTTGTGTAATCCTGAGATATTTCCACTTGTATGATAATACAGATAGCAGGGATTTTAGCTGAGGATTTCCCTAGAGTATTCTTTTGTGTTTCATGTGTGATTCATTCTTCTTCTCTGTCATATGTGTTTTGTTTGATATTTCTCAAATTGATTAAGCTTCCGCAAGTTTGATAGTAGAAGTAGATTAAGTATTTTGCTTTAGTACATTGCATAATCAGATTAATCTATAGTTAAAATTTCTACAACATACTGGTCACAAATGAGTTCCATTCAAGTGGTAGAGAATTAAGGATGCTGGTTGTTATTTTTGCATCTGAAACTATTTCATCAAGTGCATGCAATTGATCCCTCAACTGAGATATCCTCACCAAGTATGAAGAAATGTCTTCATCAAATGATACCCTTGTTTTGTACAAATGACTTATCAAGGATATATTCTGTCTTGAGGTACTCACAACACATAAATTTTTCAATATTACATATATATATTTAGCTTTGTCCAATTCTTCCACAAACGAAATGAGGTGATCCCTAAATGATTCAATTATGATCCTTTGCACTCTTAGCCTTGAAATATTTATTCCAATATTTTGTATTACTCTTATAAAGTTTTGAAACTTTTCCTAGGACATATTCCTTGACATCATTCTCTATTAGAATGAGGTATATCCTCTTCTCCATGCTTGGAAGTTTGAGGTCCCATCAAGCTTATTTCTCTCCTTGTAGAATGAACTCATTGTATTAGATAATTGAGACATAAAAGAAACACAATACTTGAATACTGATGAAACCTTTAAGGATTCTTCTACAAGTTGTTTGATACTTCCTTTAGAACTTCCTTTAGGAGAAACTTCCAAAGATTCCAAGGCAATATTCTCTTCTCAAGGGCCTAACTATCACTCTTCTTTAATTCTGGTTAGGGTATATTTTAGGTGTTGCTACAGGTCCTCAAACTGGATTTCTATTTCTACTTTCTTGCTTCAACTTTTTTTGAATGGGATACAACAATCCTCATTTACTTTGATTCCTTTGATGATAGATATTGAATGCTATCATTCTGCAACCTTGGCCTTCTAGTTAAGGCTTACCACAATCATGCAAAAACCTTGATACTAGGTTTAAAATGCCTCTCCAACTTGTGGTCTTGTATTCTCTACAAGTTGCTACACTTCACTGGACTATAGGGCTACTTATAGCATTGGTTTCATAAAAAATTGAGGTTATAGGTCTTGACCTATCTTAAAAGGAGAACAAAACTTTGTGGCCTTGGATATGCTTCCTATATGTCTTCTCAGAATCCCAATTTCAGAGGTATGTCCTTTCAAAAGGATGCTCAAAAAATGTCCTTCTCTTAATTGGCTTCACTTCTAATTACTTTGGATTTTAAGATATATACAAGAAATCCCTTCATTTTTCTTTTCAAAGCAATGCAAAAATATTCTAGTGATCTTCCAACTACCTAAAATCTTGACCTTAGCTCTGACACCATCTTGGAAAATCAATTAGGGCAGCATGAGGGTAACTTTTAATTTGAATTTTCCTTACTTAATAGTTATTTGTGATATTATGGTATTCTTCTTAATTATTCTTATGTTCTTATCATCAGATAAATTCCAAAACAATGAAGATCACAACCATACAAATATAAACACGAGATATAGGCTCCAAGCTAGGGAAAAAACGTCAAAGAGGAAAACCCATAAATAACTTTCCTTCTTATAGAATCAATTCAAAGGAGACTTCCAACACCAGAACCAAGACACAAGACTACCATTAAGAACCAAACTAGCCAACCAAAACCTTCTTCTGCAATGTAATACAAGATATCCAAGGGCAACAAAGCACACTTTCTTCACAACAGGGCTCTTTAAGCCTTTAGGTTTCACAAACCAAGTCTATGACACCTTCCTGCAATCTCGAACCTGTGGAGAGTCAGAAATGTTGGAATTATGGTGTGCATGGTTCCTGCTAGCTGATGTTGGCATTGGTTCATGATGGCAGTTAGCTCATGTTGGCATTGATGTCAACCCTATGTAAGTTTAGCCTAGCTAATGTGTGGATGCCTTCATTGTAGCATGGTTTCAGCTAGTTGAGTTAGCATTGATTTGGTTATGTTGGCATTAATGTCAACCCTTGACGTTAGTCTTTGATGATGTAGATTGATGGTAGTATGGTGTTTCCTTGTGTTGGATTGATGATGATGTTGCAGAAGTATTACCATGGTACATGTATTCTTGGTATTGGGATTAATATATTATTGGTATGTGTGTATGGAGTAGGTTGGCACGTGATGTTACCTTGGTGTAGGTACTCTCGGTGTTGACATAACCATGGTATTTTCCCATGGTATTATTTTGGAGATTACCATGGTACATGAGTCCTTGGTATTGACATAGCCATGGTATTTTCTCACGGTATTGGTTTGGAGATTACCATGGTAAAGGTGTCCTTGGTATTTCCATAACTAAGGTATTTTCCAATGGTATTGTTTTGGAGATTACCATGGTACATGTGTCCTCGGTATTGACATAACCATGATATTTTCCCATGGTATTGGTTTGGAGATTACCATGGTACAAGACCCCTTGGTATTGATATATCCATGTTATTTTACCATGGTACTGGTTTGTAGATTACCATGGTACATGTGTCCTTGGTATTGGCATACCCATGATATTTTCCCATGGTATTCAATTGGAGAATTGTTGAGGATATTTTGGCTTTTACTTATGTAAAAAAAAACAGTGTTATTGGTTTCTTATTTTTGAGTGTGTGATAGGAATTCATTGAGAGGGAATTGAGATAGAAAATTTATACCTATAGCTCCTCACACAAAATTGAAAAAATATTTTCAGAATGATGTATGCAGGAACTATAGATAAAATTTAGGGTTGATGTAGCAGAGTTCGTTTAGAGAGAAAATATTTCTTTCGCAGGTGTTGCTGATGCATTTGACACATAGCAATTTTGTTTTATGCTACTGATTGTGTTATGCAATAATTATATTTTGGATTGAGGGTTTGATATTATGGCTGAGTGTGAGATTTTTTTTTTTTGTTGCTGGTGATTATATTATTCGGATTTGATGGTTGTATTGTGGCCACTATTTTTCTTGAGTGGAGAGCATATGATTGTGGTGATTTTATTTGATTTATTGATGGTCTCTTGCTGTTGGAGATCGTATTTCAAAGCTGAATCGAGTTGAGTAGAAAGTCTTGGGATCAAGTCTGAAAATATATGAAATGAGGTCCACATAGAGTATATAAGCAGTGACTTCATGGGTGTGGAGAAATGATTGTGAAGTTTCAACAAATGCAATAATTTCTCCATCCAATCGAAGTTGGATAGTCCAATCAAAGTTGGGTGAGGATAGTTTATTGTGGTGGATTTCGGCGGATGGTAGCCTATCGATCTGTGTGAGAACATATTGTTATAAGATAATTAATAGAATCGAGCCTCCTGGCTGATTGGTTTTGGCCTACTATATTTGAGGTAAAGTATCCTAGCTGAAGGGAGTTAGAAAATCTATGCAAAATACATATTTTTCTTAATAGAATATTCAGAGCAGTGCAACAACAATAAGGGTGCTTTTTTTCCTGGTGAAGGGTTTTCCACCTAATATATTGTGTCTCATGTGTTGACATTTTCTTGTGTTCGTGTTCATCTTTATGTTGCTCATATGGTTTACTTCCTAATTATGATTTATGCATAGACCTGCAAAATGGTTAATGAACCTATTAATATGTGTGATTCAGTAAAGTTAATAAAAGGAAAAAAATTGGTAAAATTGTTAATAAGATCACACTACTGATTCACCCCCCCCCTCTTAGTAGTGATCA
The DNA here is from genome assembly GCA_000404065.3 of Pinus taeda. Taxonomy (NCBI): domain Eukaryota; kingdom Viridiplantae; phylum Streptophyta; class Pinopsida; order Pinales; family Pinaceae; genus Pinus; species Pinus taeda. Next base: position 94,112 of record APFE030951733.1, on the reverse strand, counting down.
AAGGTTTCCAACAATTGGTATCATAGCGAGGCTCTTGGTTGTAGCTTGATTGTTGGAGAGTAGATCTGGGGTTTTTTGGCTGAAATTGTTTTTTTTCAAAATGGTTGTCCTCACTGTTGCAAATTACAATAACTACAACAAAAAGGTCATTGGTGAGGTTCATGCCTATGACGAACCTTTAAGGTCCATCACCAATGTCGCATATGGTAACGATACTTAAAAAAGTGTTGTTGTAAGTGGATATAGTGATGGTCCTTTAAGGTTTGTCACCAAAGCCATTTTTAGTGACACTTTTGGTGAGGGTTGTTAAAGTATCGTCACTAATCCTCTCTTTGGTGACACTTCTATTGACGATCTTTTATTGACCCTCACCAATGCCCTTTTTGGTTAATTTTGGTGATAGTTAAAAAAAGTTCGTCATCATTGATCATTCTAATGATTTTTTGATGACGCTATGTGCATGTTACTATATTATTTGTCAAAAGATAATGATTTAAGACCATTGTTATGGAGGCTTTTTCATTGTGTGTCCAAGGCCATAGTGGTTAGAGTCAGTCAATTTTGTAAGAAGTAATTGATGTGTATCATTTCCCTCAAGTAATTAGAATATAGTTTTCTTATGAATCAACACATGATTCATTTCTATTAGGTTTATTATATAACAAATTCCATTTAGATTACATTCCACTAGTGTGTGTAGGAACTATATTATTTAATACATAATCAAGCTCTATAAATTCTATTAATGAGAGATACCTAGCACTCCTCGACACTCTTGGCACACCTTAACATGCTTTGGCACACAATAACATTCCTTGGCACCTCGCATGTATTGGAACACATTTGTACCTAGAACATATTGCCATGACTAGGACACCTAAGCACACATTGCCAAGCCCTAGCATAACATAGCACTCTCCTAACATGTGTTTTGATGCCGTGTAGTCCCTACCATGCCCTGGAAAATTTTGGCATGCATTAACATACATCAACACTTGGCACAAATTGACACTTGGCATGTATTGGAACCTATTATTAGTGTGCCTAGAAATCCCCTTTTGAAAAAGTTAAAATATTGACTTATTAACTCTCTTATGTGTTCATTTCCTTGCATTTTAGCTTGGTTATTCCTTTTGTTTCCTTGACACTCCTATTGGGTAGCAGAAGCCCTGCGCAATGGTCATGGGGCATAAAGCCCAAAATTTTGGGTAAGGATAGGGTAAGGACTTCACGGGATGCGCAGAGCGCAATTGATAATAAGTTGAGTCAAAGGGTAGTTTGCCAAAAAATAATGTAAAGAAATATAAGTTGAGTCGGCCCACCCATGGATCACGGTCCATGGAAATGTATAAATAGAGTGAGGCTCTGTGGGTAGAAGTAGCTAGTTTTTGGTATGAAATCTTGGATCTGATATGTAATGGGTTTTTTAGGAGAAACATTTTGAAGCGTCTATAAGTCCAAGTCAAGGGTTTGGATAGTGGATAGAGGCTCTGCAGCTGTGTGCATAGAGGCCTGGAAGAGTCCGCAGTTGTGTGCGTGGACCCTTGCAGCTAAGTGCGCAGGGCAGATCTAGATGTATTGGTGAAGAAGTTGAATAAAGCTAAGTTGTTTATGGAATTCTGTGTAAAATCTGAATTATCACACATCTGACTTTTTGTATGGTTAATATAAATGTTTGATCTATGCGCATATGCTTATGTCATAAATGTATGTGAACTGAGTTTATTCTAAGTGCGCGAATGGGTTAAATCTGTTAAATGTTTGCTTAAAGACCCTGCTAAGTAGATCTAATTTATACAAGTACTTAATACTACGAATTATCCCGGATTTGGATCTACGTGAAAGTATAGCAATGTGAGGAAGTAGAATGACGCGTGAACCCTCCAAACTACATATAGACATCCCAAGGGTGCGGAAACCTGGTTCCAACACCCTCCCTTGCTACCTCGGGTGAAACCTCAGTCCGTGCTCCGTGGGCTATTGCTGAAAGGGCCAATAACTGCGGGATTTGTTTGGCTAAATAATTCTTCTGAACCTAGGTCAGGTCCATATAAACCAACAAATGGTTCCGTTTCCGAGACCGGGATCTGCATAAGGGTGTCTGATGTTGTGTTGCTGGAACCCTACAAAGAAAGAGATTGAAGAGTGGTGGGATCTGAAACTCCATGAGTTCGCAACTCAGGAAAACAGGAATCTATGAATATCAAAGGAAGATTGGCTGGACTGCGATATATACACAGATATTCACGAGATCTTCTTCGCGACATTTCTAGTAGAGCTGTATGAGTGGATCACGAGGTTAGATGATAGCGTGGGAAGGTGCAGATTGGACAAGCCTATTGTGTGGACTCCAGAACTGGAGTGCAAGCTAGAAGCTACCAACAATAAAATCGCACGCGCAGTAGATCATTGGCTTGATCGGGTAATAGGAGGATTTATCACTAAATTCATGATAGATACAACTGTGAGCTATAGTGAAGCAGAAATGCGATTTCTTCAAGGACCTTCGGGTAGGTATATCAAATCATTGAATACTTGGATTAAGATGCTGTTGTGTGAAAAATAGATTATGCGCGTGTATTGATGTTTGGAGTAACACGGAATGGAAGAGGTTACCGTGGAATGGGAGGGATAGGAAATAGTCCTTTGGCCTCTATTTCACGAGAAAGCAAGGAGGAGCTCACGAGGTTCTCACCAAGAAGTGCAGTCCAGTTGGTCAAGGAGTACTTCCCACTGATACCACCTCCGTCCATGCCACCACCCTCTTCACCTACATCAAATCCATCCATTCCAACCCCACCTACAAACCCACCACCACCAAAAGTCAGGATGGCAAGCATAGTCCAGCTGCCAATATTTAAGGGTCTAGGAAATGAGGAACCAGGTCAGTTCTGGTTTGTGATAAAGTCTGTATGGGATGCTCAGGGAATCACAGATGATAACATCAAGAAGGCTACCTTAGTTAGCGCGCTGTAGGACCACGCCCTAACCTGGTACATGAAATATTCAAGTGATCATCCAAATGAAGGAATAACAACAATCCAGGAGGTGCTAAACAAGGAATTCGGGCGACCAAAGTCAGAAACATAGTCGGTTATTGGGTTCAAGGAAATTGTAATGTTGCCTGGTGAAACCCCGTGGGACCTGGATCAAAGGTTAAAAAGCACCATCCGTGAGGCCAACATGACATTGTCGGATGCACAACACTACGCTTGGTTTTTCGCATCATTAACACCATATCTGAGATCAGCTCTATCGCAACAAAAGATCTCAACCCAAGCTGAAGCATTGGAGGAAACGATGTGGCTACACGAAACCCCAATATAGAATCCAGGGTTGGGAGTACAGGAAATCCAAGTGCAAATAAAAAATCTTATGCCTAGAGATGCAAAGCTTGAAACAAGGACAGACACCTAGGTCAGAGGCATGGGAAGAAGTGTGGTGTATCAAATGTAAGGGACAGGGCCACGATAAGGACCATTGTCTGATCTTCACGAACTATGGTAGGAGGGGGACTAATAGCATTGTGACCAGAGATACAAGCTAGGCTAAGCATTGCATCCACACTCTGGTGCACAATCTATCAGGTGGGAGGAAATCATGCCACAGAAAATTGTCACCTATTGCCAAACTTAAGACAACCCCCTCCTCAATAGTTATTTTGTAACTTCTACAGAACGGTGGGCCACGATGAAAGAAATTGCCGCAGTGACGAGATGTTGATGGATCGAACACCTGCTTATAAGATGCAAACAAAGGTGCATGAGCAAGATCCCATCGTACCACTACCACGGGGAGGGTACCAAGGACGCGGACGGGGCCATGGTGGAATGGGATCTAGACAAGGATGAGGACAATTAATTTGATATAATTGCGGAGGGCCAGAGCATTACATGTGGGATTTCATGAACCAGGCCAAAGCCTGTTGTCCTTACTGTTACCAATTTGACCACGAAGTAGTTGATTGCCCCACGCTGATTTCTTAGATGCGGGAAAATGGGGTGCTACCAGCTAACCCCACTTAGAACGTCCAAATGATGAAGGTTGAACCCCGCAAGGGGATCCTAACGTGAATATGATGCTCCGAAGTGGCACCACCACTGGAGAAGATAAGGGGAAGCAGCCACAGATAGATGCATGGGTCTGTAAGGCCCCCCCGAAACAACCAGACTTTGACTTGGAGTGTGCAAAGGAAACCTTTATGGAAGCCAAGAAGTACTTCGTGGAAGCTTCTACGTTAGAAAGTAAGGATCAATTCGGATCAGAGAAGGATACTTCTATGCTAACCACCTTCTTGGAAACTTGCATGAACTTACTTAGGGATGCTAAAGTGGTAAAGGAGCTGCAAGAATTAATAACTCAATGTGCATGGGGCAAGAAATGTGACTGACTGTCCATATCATAGACTATGAGATGAATCAGGTCGTTTTAGATTTGGGGTTCGACGCTAATGTCCTACCAAAGCAGACTTGGGAATGCATGGGCAGGCCTCCACTGCAATGGTCTCCAATTCAATTATGGATGGATAACCAACAAAAGATTCTGCCTATGGAAAGACTGCACAGGGTTACAGTAGACATCGATGACGCCAACACCCAAACCGATTTTGAAGTCATAGAAATTGTGGATGATAATAACCTATATCCTACACTATTAGGGATAGATTGGGCAATGGATATGAATGGAGTCATCAAGATAAACCTAGCCCATGCGCGACAAAGACAACGATGGGGAGTTGGACTATATTATAGTGCAAGATCAGGACAGGGTAAATCTAACAGCGGATGGTAGACTTTCATGGGACCATGATAGTTCTTGCATGTTAGACTCAGATGAAGAAATTGAACGATGGTAGAATCGACTGCATGAGGTGACCACACTCAATTGTAATAGGATGGTGACAATAGGGGCAAAGGAATAGCTAGAGATGTCCATGCAAGCATCCCGCATAACCGCTTCTTCAGGAAAGGGTGTAGCTCCGAAGATGCGAAGGAAAGGGCGCAGATGTTGAAGGTATGCGTGTGCACAACCGAGAGAGCGAAACGAAGTAAGCATTCCTTGCCAGCATAGGCTACAGGTGTTTGAGGTGCGGACATCCAATCATCTTAGAATTAGTAGTCCAAAGCCACCGCAACAGACCGATGCACTAGCGGCTGACACCAAGGTCAGCAGGGGCTCAAGGAAGTTGTGGATACCACGGGTTCACTGGGCCTGTAATAGACGACAGAAGCAAGCTCAGAAAAGACAAAGTAGTTGTAGGCCCTGTAGCATCGATACACTGTGGTTACAACCAAGAAAGAAACGTGTGCTACGAAGGGACGGATCCAGCAGAGTAGACTAGGAATGAACTGCGACCCTGTTATCATGGCTGCACCCACACTCACGGAAGAACATAACCTCCCGACCGGCTACCTAGATACTTGAAAGGTGCTCGTAGCCCGAGCTAGCAGGGCAGTTCCAAACTCGCACCAAAGGTGTGAGCACCTGACTAGAAGTAGAAACTACAGTCTTAGCACCTCGAGCAGTTGAGAGAAGGTGTGGGACTATAAACCAGTCTGCGAAAAACGAGCGCAGCAAAAGGATTCTTTACCAAGTCAGGCAGTCCACAAGATCACAGTTACACCCCAAGGATGGTGCTACCGCGGGGAAAAGTCAAAATATGACTGTTAGCAACATTGGTCCTGACAGGAAGGTCAAATTACGTCAGAGAGGAGCGGGCGACGGGACATTAAGATGAAAGTTCTGGATGAGATATGCAAAGATCTACCGACTCAACAGTGACCACTAATAAACTAATAAACTAATAACCCCATGAGTACCATGGCAAGAACCTGAGCAGGGGTTGTAGAGGAAATGCAACTGAATCAGGAAGAGCCTGAGGATGTGACTGAGGTTCCCGAAGTTTCGAAGTCTCCATGTACCCCACGACCCAAGAAGAACAAGCAGATGATAGGAATAGTCGAGGCCTCACCAAGATTCAAAAAACACTCGGCAGTTGACAAAGGCAAAGTAGCCACCATCGAACCCGCTGTGGAGGATGATGATCTACAAGCCCTGATTGATCAGATTGACACACAAGCGGAGGAAGAAGAAGCTGCATTCCAAATTCTGTTGTTACCCCCGTATCTTTGTCCGTGGACCGGGACGACTAAGATACCAAAGGATGTGGATGATGCAAAGACTATGCTCTAGAGATCGCTTCTTCCGGATGACATAAGGTTCGAAGGGTTACTGATGGGGCATGTTCCAAGCATCAAATTCAAAGATTGGGACCTTTTAGAGAGTGAAAAGTTCCCTGAGCTGGCCAAAGACAAGTTATTGCCACATAAGTGGTTACTAGGTGTGGAGAAGGCGGGACTACTAAATCTCAGGTGGATACCTCACTATCACCGCATGACCATCGCCATATTTGTGATCTAGCAGCTGCTATGTCTCATACATGATGGATATCTCTGGTTGGAAGAGCTGATCCCTATCACAGCCAACCTAATCCACCGTATCACGCACCTGCAACTTAAAGGGAATAATCCCGCAGACATAGCAGGAACCAGTAGTGAAGGAGGCCTCACTGAAACAATGAAGGAAAAATACCATTTGGATAAAGGAAAGCAGGGGTATTTCATAGTGAGCATCAGCAATCACGCGGTATGAGTCGCTACTCAGCTACTAGCCCCTATCATTGCATTGGCAGGGAAGTGCGCCGAAGGGGTTCAATTCAATTGGGCACAATTTTTATGCGATGAATTTCTGACCAATTTTCAAGAAGCACAGGACAAAGGTAAGGAATTTCATTACGCATGGTTTCTTTTATCAATCCTTCTGGTTACAGGCGAATTGCCGCAGGAGAGCCTGTTTCCCAATCTTGAGGATAGCCTACCCGAAGCCGTCTGGTATAATTCGCTCTGGGCTACCAAGGACACAGTAAGGGTTTCCGTGATCCTGGCGTTTTGAACCTCCATGGAAGGAAAGATATGGACACAGATTGATCGAAGACCATGTATGTGCCCCACAATCTACAATAATTTTTAGAGCATGGCCGAGTTCAAAGCAGACCTGCATCACTTGTATATCCAGGCGCGAAGGGATCCAGAGTAATCCTGGGTCACACTTACGTTCCTTGCAACAGATGATGCCATTTACGTGGTATTAGCAACATGGCCTCTAGAATGGTGTGCCCCAAACAAGGCCATTCTCGACAGGTTGGCAACACAACAATAGAAGAAGGAATGCCAACAACGACTCACTCAACTGGTAGAAAAGATACGTCAGGAACAACAAGTTGCTTTACAGTAGGAGGCTACCACAAGCCCGATAACAGAAGGGAACTAGGCAGATCAGGGAATGGACTTGGAATAGGACCCGTAGCAGGAAATGGAGACGCAGGACCACCTCAAGCGGTCGCATGCCAAGGAATCACTCGCCGCCCAGATAAATTCTAAAACAACGAAGGCTCAGGAAAAAGAATGCATGGACAGTAGCTAGCCAGCAAGCAATGTTCCCACCAGCGCGTTGCCCGAACTAATCACCGAACAAACAACTGTGTTGGGGGAGATCAGAGTGCAGTTGCAGGCCCCGAGCTGGGTCACTTGACAGTTAGCAAAAGATACAGCCGCCGCTGAGCAGATGATCAATATGCACACTCCACACACCCTACCATTGCTAGCAGGTGCTATCCTAGCCGTAGCGTCAAGCAAAGAATGGAGTTGGGAATTAAATCTAGCCACCTTATCTAGAGACAAACTATACCTACTGCAAGAGGGATTAAATCAGGAGTTTTGAGTCAGGGAAGGTCGCGCTTTCTACATCTTGACAGAGCAGAAGGAAAAGTTAGAACATGTCACTCTCCAGCATGATGACTTGACCACACGATACCGAGAAGTAGAACAAGCTGTGACAGAGGCATGTAGCATGATACTAGAGTTAGCCATCCTCGGGGACCTCCCACCAGCTACCAAGATTTAGCACATGGCAGCCAACTTTCGTACTGCCCAAGTGGGGGCTACAAGAGCCTAGGAGGAACTAACATTACAAGTTGCAGAGCTTCGTCTCAAGGCCCAACCACCCACACCCCCAGCCGAACAAGAACATTGCCACGATGAAATTCTAGCTGAATTGGAAATAATGAGGAGTGCTATTCGTGCATGCTCGGGACTATTAGGTTAGTCTCTCGGGATACTCACATCCCTCCAAAAGGAATCAACCATACAACAAGTTGAAACCAAGGCACACGAGTTAAAGCAGGCCTATGACACTACTCGCGGGGCTGCATAGACGATCACTATCACACAACAGTTAGCCAAAATGAAGGAGGCCCAGGTGCTCAAGGCCCAAGTTGACATGATGTGGAAATAGGAAGCAGTACTCAAAGAACATATCCAGCCCTGGCTTGATGAAGTGTTTAGCGTATCTACAACTATTGAAGGCAAGGTAGCACATATGCAAGTAGTGTGTGAGACCAAGCAAGCAACTGCAAGTGATGGGGATGCATCAGCGACTCACTTGGAAAAGGTACAGAGGCTCGTAGCCGAATTTGTTGCAGGGATAAGCGATATGCAGAGGTTGCTAACTGACCTCCGCATGAATATTTACGCACCAACTGAGTGAATCGAGACGAGTCATGATGATTGTGTTGGGGGCTGTTGGGTAGCAGAAGCCCCACACAAAGGTCATGGGGCACAAGCCCAAAATTTTGGGTAAGATAGGGTAAAGAATCTGCGGGATGCACAGAGCGCGATTGATAATAAGTTGAGTCAAAGGGTAGTCTGCCCAAAAATAATGTAAAGAAATATAAGTTGAGTCAGCTTGCCCATGGATCGCGGTCCATGGAAATGTATAAATAGAGCAAGGCTCTATGGCTAGAAGTAGCTAGTTTTTGGTATGAAATCTTGGATCTGATATGTAATGGGTTTTTGAGGAGGAACGTTTTGAAGCATCTGTAAGTCCGAGTCAAGGGTTTGGGTAGTGGATAGAGGCTCTGCAGCTGTGTGCGTAGAGGCCTGGAAGAGTCCATGTGCGCGGGCCCCTGCAGCTGAGTGCACAGGGCAGATCTAGATGTATTAGTGAAGAAGTTGAATAAAGCTAAGTTGTTTCAGAAATTCTGTGTTAAATTTGAATTATCACGGATCTGACCTTTTGTATGGTTAATATAACTGTTTTATCTATGTGCATATGCTTATGTCATAAATGTATGTGAATCTGAGTTTATTCTAAGTGCAGGAACATGTTAAATCTGTTAAATGTTTGCTTAAATACCCTGCCAAGTAGATCTAATTTATACAAGTACTTAATACTACGAATTATCCCGGATCCAGATCTACGTGAAAGTAGAGCAGCGTGAGGCAGCATAATGGTGCATGAACCCTCCAGACCACATATAGACATCCCAAGGGTGCGGAAGCTTGGTTCGAGCAGCCTCCCCTGCTACCTCGGGTGAGACCTCAGTCCACACTCCGCGGGCTGTTGCCGAAAGGGCCGGTAGCTGCGGGATTAGTTTGGCTAAATAATTCTTCCGAACCTGGGTTAGGCCCATATAAGCCAACAACTCCTTAACACATATTGGCATACCCTATCACCCTACACATCCTAGAATGCCTTAGCATCTGGCATGTCTTGGAATGCCTTTATACTATTTAGACATGTTAGCACACATTAGAACTCGCTAGCACACTCAGGCACTTCTTGACATGCCCTAATATTCCCTAGAATTCCTTACCAGTGCTTATCATACCTTGTCACTCCCTCTTTGGCATGCCACCTAGCACTCGTTGACACTCCCTGACGCACCCTCATATTCATTCACTTCCATGCATTTTGACCTAGTGCCCCCTTATGTTCCCTTAGTACTCCCTAACACTCCCTAGCATGCATTAGCACTCTCTGGAACACCTTAGAACTCTTCGACATGCCCTGCCACTTCATAGCATGTGTATCACTCCCTAACACACATTAGCACTTGGAACATGTTGGTGCTTGGAAAGTCTTAGCATGTCTAGCATTCGTTGAGATGCCTTGGTATGATTTGGAATGGTTTAATATTAAAGATATTTGAGATCAATTATTGAAAAGTATATGATAAGTAATAGAGGGAGATTTGGCACTTAGAATGCATTGACACTTGGCACTTGGCACCTATTGGCACCTAGTGTTCATATGCCTAGCATGCCCCTCTTGGAAAAGGTAAATTTATGACTTATTAACTCTCTTATGTGTACATTTCCTTTTTGTTTAACTTTTTTCTCATTTTTTTCCTTGATAGTCCCTGACACATATTGTCACACCCTTACACATCTTTCCATGCCTTAGAACTTGGCACATCGACTTAGCATATTTGAAATGCCTTCACACTATCTAGCATATGTTAGCACACCTTAGCACTCATGCCCTAAAAAACAGACTTACATTTTTTCACGACTTTGGAACCCAATCAAGTCCTTTGCTACTACAGTTCATATGACATTGTCCTTCTTCAGTTGCAACAACTTGACCAATCACACCTACTACAAGTAGATTGTGCCTTGTTCATCTAAGAACTACCTATAATGCATCTTAGACCACTCATGTCTAAGCTCAAATTGTCCTACTTAAGAAATTACCAAGACAAGGATCACATCTAGCCATGGCCATAATATCTTACACATGCAATATTTCACATGTATGTCCATTTTGTTGAAAATGCAACAAGAAATTCTAGTTTTGACTTTCCCTTGGTCAAACTTATTAAAATTAGAATTTCAATTTCATAAGAATACTTGGAGGTAGTTAATTGAGGTGACATGGCACTTGCCACTCAGTTAACTCAGTTGATTCGAGTTGGAGACATTTGATTTCAGTTCTACATGATTGATCGCTAATTTGTAGAAATCTAGTTCAGTTAATTTGAGTCATTGTTAGTTTCACTAGTTATATCTATCAGAAGAACCAGTGGAGGGTCAAGTTGCGCAATGTAACTTCGATCACACTCAGTGATAAACCAATTAGATGATCAATCAACCTAAAATAATTGATGCATGTAGAGAATTTGAGTTCCCTATTTGAGATTGGAGTTCAAGGGCAGTGTACTATCATTTGTAAACTAATCCAAGTTGTACAGGTGGTGCATGCAACTAGATAATTGACCTAAGGTAATTGCACAATTCCTTGGTGAGAAATTACTAAAAAATAGTGGCAATTTCCCAAGGGAATAGTGCAAGGAAATAGGAGCTTGGAGGTTCAAACATTTGGCTAAGTATTGGCCAGGTTCAATCAATCAGGTGGAGGATAGAAGATACATGTGTAGGTTGTACTCAAGCTTGAGCGAGCATATTGTATTCATCCATATTATTTGATTAATGCAATACATATAGTAAGGGGTTTTGAGCAGTTTATTTCCCCTAGATAAACCTTTGTGTATGTGTGATAAATATTTTTGCATGTTTATGATATGTTTTCTTGATCGTGAATTTCTTCTGAAAATCAATAGAGTATATTCTAGTCTTGTGATTTAGTAAATTTCATGAGTAGTTTAGAATATACACATTAATTTCTACACAATTCATATACACAATAGAGCATTAATTGATAGTTTTCAAGAACTACATGATGCAAAAGACACATAAGATATAATTCAACACAAGTTGAGTGCCCTAAAACTTATACATAACAATGTACAATATGCAATTTTCTAAAATAGTTTAAAACATGAGCATTCGGGAAAAGTGTGTGACATGTCATATATAAATAATAGATAAAGGAAAAACAATGCTGTGCCCAACACAAAGTCTCCCTTTGTCTAAAATTACTCTATCAAGCCCCTTATCACAATCGTAGGCTTAACTCCTACAAATCCTATTATTAACTTCTCCTCACACACGTAATCCTTCGCATAATTGAATTCACCAACACTCCCTAGCACACACTCTTATTTGTTCATTTCCATGAATTTTGACCTAGTTCTCCCTTGTGATGCCTCGACACTACCTAACACTCCTCAAAATGCATTGACATTTCCTGGTATGTGTTAGCACATCTTTTCATTCCTTGGCATGCCTGACCCCCCTAGATATCATGACCTCGCAAGTACCCTTTCTTAATTTGAAACTTGGGAACCCAACCAAGTCCTTGCTTGACTACAAGAGCTTGACCAAGTTATAGCTACTACAACTAGGCTATGTTGTTGAATTGTGTAGCTTGGGAGGTACTCCACACGCCTAGTGAGATGGGTTTGTATGATTTTGGTCACAAAAGGATTTGTCAGCAAAGAACCCAAGCAAAGGGGTTTTGGACCCAAGATGGGGTTTAAAATTTAAAATAAATTAAAAAGGAAAATTAATATTTCCTAAGGTATAAGTGGATAAAACCCATAAGTTCTAAAGGGTTCCTAAGAGGCCTAGCTAGGAAAATCTATTTAAGGATGCCTTAGTATGAAGGGAAGAACATCAAGTGAGAAGGAGCTCATTTGATCAAGGAGGTCAGGAGAGGTGTAGTCCTAAAGTAGGCCGAGTTATAGGGTTGAGTAAGGGTTGAAAAAGGGAGGCCATGTTCATCCACCAAGAGCACGACCATCATGTGAGGGTTCAAAAGAATGTCACATACCTTAATGGATTCGATATTGGAAGTAGGATGGAATATTGTTGGTTCTCTTCTAGTAGATCGAGCTCAAGAGAGGTGACTCAGAATTTGGGCTTGTGATTTCAGTGGTATTTCTCTGTGAAGGCCACATCAAATTCTGAAATAGCCGAGAGGGTTGAAACCCTATCTTGTGGTGGTTAGGAGGCCATAAGGTCTGTGATAAAGACCAACACAAATGGAAGAGGGTCTACATTGAAATTTAGGGCCAGAACATAAGTAGCCACAGGTGTAATATTGATTGAGGTAACCGTAGTTTGAGAGTCATAGAGATCTGAAGTTTAGGTCAAGATTCAGTCAAAGAAATTCCCAGAATCTATGGGTCCATATGAGCTAGGTTGAGTCTCTTATGGAGGTAAGAGTTGTTTTTTTTTCTATGGGTGGATAGAGTTTGTTCTAAATAATTTATAAAAAAAGTATAATGCCTTAGTTAGGGCAGTTTCCTAGCATGTTCAATCCATAAGGTATGCCCTTAAGACTATGAAAAGTCTGCATAGAAGAAGAGGGGTTGTGACCCTTAGAGCGAGGTTCATATATGCAATGTAGACCATAAATATGGAAGATGGTTTGAAAAAGTATGTGTGGAGATAGCAGATCCAAAGAAGGGTGGAACTTGAGTAGAAGAATTGTGCCATATGAAGAATGGATTAAAATGAAGAGTTGATTTTGGTGTACTGTACATAGATTTTGGACAAAGATTTGAAGCAGGCTATAAACAATTAGTCAATGCACTGTTAGTGGGTGATTTGTGACCCTCGTTCAATTATATACTAATTTTTAGAAGGATGATAAGAGGAGTTGTTTAGATTTGTTTATAGTTTAGACAACAAATAAACTGGTACACAAGAATAGTGATTGTGAGAGGACTCAAATCACTATTAGGTGACAGATTTGAAGAGCCCTAAATGAGGGAAGTGTTGTAGGCCCTAGATCAGTAAAATAATTGACTTTGGTTGCGAAAATTTATGGTAGTCCAAGTACAGTTAGAGGGTTATTTGGTGACTATCAAATAAGAGCCCCAAGTCCTGTACTTGTGAAGGAAAACAAGACTGGTAGAAGGGTAGGTGTATTGGGCCTACAAACGTGCAAACTTTGAAGGACTAAAGTGGCAATCAAGTGGGCTAGCCAACTAGCCCTAGTTCACTATCTTGTAGAGGATTGATTCAATGAGAATAAGGGAAGCCTCCATAGCCCTAGACTTGTCATATTGGAGTAACAATATGGAAAAAGTGGGCAGACCAAAGAGATGTTCACAAATGGGGTTGTGAACAGCTGATCGAAGAAGCTAAGTGTTGGATACCTTGAACGAAAAAGGAGTTAGATATAGGGAAAAGTTTGTTGAGATGAGTTTAATAAACTAAAGGTGTTGAGTTCATTGATAGAGGCAAATTGAGGAGTTATATAATGGGAGGTAAGAGGACCTGCCAGATGTGTTTAGGACACATGGAACGAAAGGGCTATGTGTGGCCACCATAAACACGTAGGTCAAGTGTTGTCTTCTTCAAGGTAAATTGGTTGTCAAAGGACTAACACCAAGCCCTAGTTGTATTCCTTGTATCAGTGTGATTGTAAAGGGCCACAATCCCTAGTACGGGAGCTCTAGCATGTTGTATTATAGTTTGTAGTATAATGAAGAAGGGTTTGAAAAAGTTAAAAATTGTCACATGCCCTAGTTGATTTCTTTATGTGTGTAGACTTCGTAATGCAAAGTACATGTTTTGTGGCACTTTAGTGTGTTTGCATCAAATATTCTAAGACCAAACCCAGATTCTCATGTGTCATGGAAATTCAACATATGCCTTTTTCACCTAAGAACTACCTATAACTCATCTTAGGCTACTCATGTCCAATCTCAATTCATTCCACTTAAAAAGTTACCAATAAAATGCTTATTACATCCAACCATTGTCATAAAAGAACTAAGCAACACATTTTACATCTTGACATTCCATAGTACATGACATGTCTTAGAATGCCTTGGAACTATGTGGCTTGTGTTAACATCCCCTACATTCCTTGGGATGTTTTGATACTCCCTATCACACCCTATCATTTCATGGCATGCCTTGGTATTTTAGTATACCTTGGCACTCCTTAGCATATAACCTTGTCACTCCCTCCTTTACAAACCTAGAACTCACTAGCACTCCCCATCACACACTCTTATTCGTTCATTTCCATGCATTTTGACTTAGTGCTTCGTTTTGTTTCCCTAACACTCCCTAACTCTCCCTAGCATGCATTGGCACACCATGGCACCTTACACATATTGGCATGCTTCCTTAGCACTCTATAATTCCTTGGAACAACCTAGCATACCTTGTTCCTCTCTCCTTAGCACAACTAGAGCTCGCTGACACTCCCTGTCACAAACTCTTATTAATTCATTTCCATGCATTTTAACCTAGTGCTTCCTTATTTTTCCCTATCTCTCCTTAACACTCTTTGGCATGTGTTGGTACACCCTAGCACCTATGACATATTGGCATGTCTCCTTGGCCTATAATATGCCTTAACATGACCTAGAATACCTTGTCACTCCCTCCTTAGCACACCCGAAACTCACTGACACTTCCAATCACAAACTCTTATTTGTTCATTTCCATGCATTTTGACATATTCCTCCCTTGTGTTTCCCTAACACTCCCAACTAACACTTCCTTGCGTGCATTGGCTCATCTTGGTCGCATTCCACCCTAACACTCTAGCATTCCTTAGCACTTCCAAGCATGCCTTGTCACTCCTGCTTAGAACACTTGGAACTCACTGACACTCTCTGTAACACACTCTTATTCATTCATTTCCATGCATTATTACCTAGTGCTCCCTTGTGTTTCCCTAGCACTTCTTAACATTCCTTCACACACATTGGCACACCCTGACACTTGGAACATCTTGGCATGCTTTCCTAAAACTCTATCATGCCTTGGAAATGCCTAGAATACCTTGTCACTCCCTCCTTAGCACACCTATAAATTGCTAACACTGCCTATGGCACACTCTTATTCATTCATTTCCATGCAATTGAAATTATTGCTCCCTTGTGTTTCCCTGATACTCCCTAGCATGTGTTGGCACCACACCCTAGCACCTAGAACATATTAGCACTTTGAATGTCTTGGAATGCCTCACTTGAATTGGAACTATTTAGCATGCGTTATCACTTCCTAGCATTCCCTATGTTATCACTCAGGTTGTTCCCCAAAACTTGTGAGAAAAGGGAATATGGCTGAGGTAACCACTAACCAATCTTTTAAATGCAGTTTCTAGCCAAACTGCATCCAGAGAGGGCTCTCTCTTTATAATTTAACTTTGCTTTGAGGTATTTTAGGCTAGTTATGATGTACAGGGTTTTGTTTTAAATGTGTTGGATGGTGATCTTAAATAGAGCTGGGATGCAAGTGTGAAACAATTTATTCCATTGGATAGATGGAGTCTGTGAGGATGAACTGCTGAGTGTGTTTTCTTTGGTAAAGGGAAATACTACAGAGCAAGATAATCGATCTTGGAACAATTTTAAAATTTGGAAATTGATGGAATGTAAGCCAGTGGGTGAAGGGCAGTTAAGAATCCTTCACCATGTTGGCAGAGGGAAAGTGCATGAAAATTATCAGGGAGCAGTAAAGAATTCCTTGGCAATATTCAAAGTGAAAGAATCAGTTGAAACAGGAGCAGCTAAGAATTCATGTTCATGCTAATTCTAAAGAAAACATAATTAATAATAGAGATTGAACACAGAGTGTATTTAAACAAATTCTGGGCTATTCTTTTTCCCTATTACTGATATTATGAAACATACATGATATTTACAAACACAAAAAACATAAAACATGGTCTAGAACAACTTATTGATCCATAGAAGACATAGGAATTCTGTAGCAGGGCCCAAAACATCAAATCCACATTCAGATGGTCCAGTAGTAGTGAACTTCATCAGCCTTTGCATTAAAAAAATCTTAGAGTTACAGCGTAGTCCAGAGAAGAAAACACTAACCCCGGATACCTCTCTTGGGGAGGTATTTATACAAAAAGGAGTTACAAAATATCTCATGTAGAAAATATCCTGCAATCAATTCATCCATCTACTTTTTAGGAGAAGTAAATGAGAGAAATGAATGCAGAAATAAATGTTGGTGTGCTGGTTGTCCAATTGGTCAGATATATTTGACTTTTTAACTCAATGAGTCGGTTGGTAGTTGTCTCTTTATGTTGCGTTCCTACATTATTGTCCTAGCTCTTTCATCTGTGTTTGATTCTGCTTTAATGCATTACAGTCCCAGCTTGACTCCCTTCATCTGTTATTTTCATCTTTATAACACATGCCACGTGTTTTGACATTTGATTAAAATGCAGATGATAGAGGAAAATTAGTGTTGCCTGGGAAAAACCTCCAGCATGCTCTGCCACCATTGGTCTGTTGGCAATTGGTGTCTTTGTATTTTTATTAGTGTTTCATCAACTTCAGTATACCTGTAGAAGTTGGGTTGGACTTCAAAAAGATGATTTATTTCATGTTCAATATAGAACAGATTTTCCAATTTGTCATATAAGCTCTGTCTAGTGGGAGGTCCTATGCCTTCTGAAGTGCTTGATGATGTAGTGATCTGGTTAGCAACATATGTGTTTACCCTGTGAACATACTATTCATGTGACAACATTCTTTCATTGCTGGTTACCAAACTGGGTAGACCCTTTTGCTGTAAGACTTTAAACCTTTATTTAAAAGAATTTATCTCTGCTTGCATTTCCTGGCACTTTCTTTCCAAAGTCTGTATAAAATTCCTCATTGTCAGCACCTTTTTCACTGTCAAAATGGTGCCTATTCTGTCCCTGATCTCCAGAGCTGCTAACTATTCTCTGGTATGAGTATTCAAAAAATGGATTAGTCTATTGGCTAGCTCAGGCATGTTTCCCAATGATGCCCTGGCCCTTTGAATTCCCACTTGGGCCTTTTCTATCAATTCTATTTGCTCATGGATCGTCTGAATTGATTGCCATTGGTTAGTGATAGACTGGCCAATCTTGGTCCACAAAATTGTTTTAATGTCTGCTAGAGGTTTATGCAAAGTGAGATCTTTCTCCAAGGATTTCACCTTATTCTCCAAGGCCTTAACCTCTCTGGTTTTTTCTGCCACTGTTATCTTAGATTTGTCATAGCTTACCTCTAGCTTGGCCAATTTTTCTTTAGACTCCTTCAGCTCTGCCATTTGGAGTTCTAACTCATTTACTGCTTTCATCAGTTCTTCCATGCTCATGCTAGTGTCTGGTGCTATTGTTGTTGCTGCTGAAGCATCTAGGGCTGATGTACCTGCTGTTGATGCTGGTATAATAGGAAGGATTGTTGCTTCCACTATGGGAGGGGTAGTGGTGATTGTTGGAGCTGTTTGAGGTGGCTAGGAGGTTGACTCTCCCTGCTTGGCTTGCAATGATTTCTCTAATTCTTGCTCAGTTTCAGTTAGCCTTTGATTCCTTTTCATCAACAAATCCATCATGTATTCTTCTACCTTTTCTTTTGCAAGTTCTGTAGTTTGTGGGTGCATGGTAGCAAGCAGTTTCAATTGCTTCCTAAGTGCAGCAATATCCTCTTCCTTTTTATTTATGAGGGCTTTGATGCGCTTGGCATCCTTGGGATCATGCCCTAGCTCAATAATAATTTCCTCTAAGGTCTTTATTCTATTGTCTTTGGCCAAGGAAGATATTTTTTCCAAACCCAATTGGGCAGATGTATTGCTTAATGACTCCTTCAATTGGTGGGCCAGCATTTCCTTGTCTGCCAATGTAGCATAGACCATTTCACCTGTTTGTTTGTGCAGCTCAATTTGGTCCATTAGGTGTATGTCTTTGGCGAGGACCTCTAGATTTGTTCTTATGTAGTATGCAGCTGTCTAGGGTTGCTACACTTTAGGCTTAAAATGACTTAAGATCATTTTTTCCTCCTTAAAGTCATATGCTTCCATTAGTTTTTGCTATTTGGAAGGTGTCGTTTTGAGAAATTGATCATAGAGCTGTAGTCTCAATAACTCATTTTGGGCCTTAATTTCCACAAATGTTCCTTTAATACCAGATTATTGCTTACTTTGCCACCTTGAGGAGGAAACTTCCATACCATGCTGCCTCTCCATTTCTTGTCTATGAGAGCTGGTGGACATTTGTTGGTTGGCTGCCCTGTCCTCTCTGGTGCTTTCAGTGATTTCTTCAACAATTTCCTCTTCAGGTAGAGGATCTACCCTTTTCCTTTTGGCCTTTGGCTGTTCTGTTGATCCACTTGCAGGTGTGGTTTCTTCTCTGTCCCATTTCTTGCTTCTTTCCTCATTGAGAGGAGTCTGTAATGCTGGCACCTCTGGTGCCTCTGTTTGTAGTGAAGGGGCTTGTCCTTGACCCTGTTCCTTTGAGGTAGTGGGCTGGTCTGTCATTGTTTCTTGCTCTGTATCTACTACATCCTTGCCCTTTGCTGTCCTTGCTGTTGGTGTAGTCCTTTCTTGGGCAGCTTGTGAAGCTGTAGTAGTTGATGTGCTTTCTCCAATTTATTGTGGCAATTTGAATGACACCTGCCCAAAAGAATCTAAGTCAAGAGTTTTTTTTCTAGATTTTTCATAGTTTGTTCCATTTTCTCTTCCTCGGTGAGCTCTTCAATCAACGTGCCTTCTACCCACTCATCTTGATTGGTGAATTGTTCTATTTTAGGGATCTTGCAATGTTCATAAACTGATAGCCTATATTTTATTCTTCTTGAGTTGATAAAACCATTTGGGTCATAGGGTACCCACTAAAAGCTTCTTTTTAATATGAGTTTTTCACCCAATATCTGATTTGCCTCTTGCCATCCTTCTTTTTTGTTCATGACATAGGGGCCTAGCTGGTCTCTCAATCTCAACTAAGCCTTTTTCTTGGTGCTATGGAAATGAGTCAAATCTGAATTGATAAATTGCCTAAAATATTCCAAGGCAAATAGTCTCATGGGCACATACTTTGGCAGCCTATAGGGGCACAACTCACAGCCATATATCCTGATGACAGTGTGATTATGATAGAAGTACCAATCACCTATTTTGTGGTTTTTGGAGAGCTGCAATAATTTCTGCATATCATAAGACAGTCTAGGAGGAGGAGCTCTCTTTAGGAGAGAAGAGACTGGATAGTCAAACATGTCAATAAACTCACAGTAAGAGTAGGGAGAGTTGTGGACTTCATGAAAAACAGAGGTCCAAAAGATCACAAACCTTTTTTCTCCTTTAGAGTCCAATTTTCTGATGGGAAATTGGAAATAGTCTGACTGATAATACAGGAACATATGATAGATGTAGGATGAATACTTGAAGATTCCCTCCCTATCTAGATTCAAGAGTTGGTTATGTATCTTGTTGGCAATGAATTTGGCATAGTTGTATTTGACAGCAGGGGGCTGCCCTGGGGTAAATATGGACAGTAAGACCAATATAGTTTCATCAATATGTTCACTTGTATTGAACCCCATAACATAAGATATCATATCAATAAGTAATCTACCCACTTCATTGAAAGATGCATAGTGAAAAGGAGGTGGCTCTTTAGGCTGGCGATCTGCTCTCTAAATACTTGGGCAATTCTGGCTATCTCTGAACTAGACAACTTGGGGCCCTCATCAAGCAGGAATTTCATAGTAAGAGGAAACAGAAGCTGAGTTGGTTTGAAGTTTAGCATTTGATTTATGGAGTCAAGAGTTATATGAAAGAGGATTGTCCTAGATGGAGTTTTGACTGCCCTTTGGGTTGGTTCATAGTTTTCACAGTAGAGGTGAATTATCTTAGGGAAAATATTGACAGAGGGGAGAGAGTATATGGGTAGATTTAATTCCCATATCCCGTAGAAATCATTTTTATTTAGATGACTGTTCCTGAGTTCACAAAATGCTTGTAGGTGGTTTCTGTCACCATCCAAGTCTTGGATTAGATAGTCTCTATCAGCCAAAGCTAGTGATTCCAATTCCTTGTGGGGTGCATTGAGAGGAGTAACATTTAAGGCTACTGGAACTTCCATAGCTCAATTATGTTGCTTTTGAAATGGGAATTTTTGGGTCTGTGTGAGTGAAATAAGCAAAACAATGACTTTATGGATTTTCTTCGGGAATTAAAGTGTGAAATTGCTTTGTACTTGGTTCAGTGGGCAGATTTTACATAGGAAGACAAAGTTTACGGGATTCTTTGGCAATAGACAACAACAGTAGGTGAAAACAGGCAGTTTTTAGGTTTCTCAGAGAATTGGTAGGCTGGAATGAGCTCGAATTTAGCTTAGTGGACATATTTTGGTAAAAATTGGTCAAAACAGTGGTTATGGTGAGTATTGTGAAGACAACACAGTGTTCTTTCTCCAAATTTTGGGTTCTGCGGGCAATTTTACAGAGAAAACTTAAAGAAAAACAGTGTTCAGAAGCGAATTCATGTAAATACATGTTTTAGTGGTGAAATGTGTGATCTGCAGGTGGTGGACTAAGCTGAGGGGCCGAGCTGTGGAGAAAATTTGCTGGGTGGCAGACTGTATGGTCGAATGAGCGCTTCTGGACGTAAAAGAGCATGCAGAGGTCGTACAGAGGAGACAAACACAAATAGATGAAAATGACACTTTCACCTCTTTTTAACGAAAATTTTGACTTTGGCAGGCTTTGGTGCACTTTTTTCGGATGACATCAGCATGATGTAATTTTGTCGTGTAGCGGGGTACGAAAGATGATGTGTCAGATGATGTGGCGGGTGACACAGAGGTGAGGTGGTGACATAAGCAGGTGATATGGAAGACACGGCGGATGATTCAGTGGTGGAGTGGCAGCTGACGTATGTGATGATGTGGAGGTGACGTCATAGGATGACGTCATCGGGGGGGGGTGCATAGGTGGTAAGCGGTATTCCCCGCACCGCCTTTGGGCCATGGTGGTTTTAGAGGGAGGGGCTCCGATCACGCCGGGAAGATGACGCGTGTCTCCTGTATAACGGAAATATTGCCCATCCCCCGGACGCTATCATTCGGCAGGCAGGGGGGTTCGATATCGCCGACAGCCGTTGGATCTGGGCGTGATGATCAGACGGTTGGCGGGAGGTAGAGTTAGCGGGCGGCTATGGCGCGGGTCCCACCACAAATTTATATGTTTTTTTAATGTTCTGGTGGGGTATAAAACTTTGGTTAAATGGGGTTTTGGCGGCACGATTATTTATTTAACCAAGTGTTAAATAAATCCCATAGTTTTCATGTGCGGAAGGGTTATTATAAGGTTCCAAGTGAACCTATAATTCCCGAAAAATTCTAATATATGGCTACATTGCCGAGGGTCGAGATATTAGTTTTTTTTAGGGGTTTTTTTTATGTATTTTTATATATAGTAGGGGCGGGGAAACATTATATAGGGGCTATATAATAGATTTAGTATGTCAATATGGGTATGAGGGATGAAAATGTGTGAATAAATGCTAAGTTTATAGAGTGAAAAACTTAGGCATAGGGAAATGAAAGAATAGCAAGCTATGAAGTTTGGGAAACTTTAGCGTAATGGAATAAAAACTTTTTACACAAGAAATGTGGCTTGTTTTACCTAGGTGAAAAGAAAGTTTCACTTAGTCTTTTCCATGAAATGAAGTGGACTAAGGGCAGTGAGCATATCTCATTGCCCTTGGGGGGGATGTTAGTAAGTGTTCTTTGAAAAATGAGGAGGGAAATTAGTCATGCTCCATTTGGTTTGTAACCACCTTGCCATAGCACCTTATGATATCCATGAGGTGAAACCTATTTCAAAGGACAAAATTGCTCAAAAACCTACTTCTGCAACATCAAAACTGCCTACCCAGCCCAGTACACCTAACATTTTTTCTTCATTTTCATTGGGTGCATTTGAACTAGCAAACCCTAATTCTCTTCTTTTCTTTTAGCTGCCCTCCTATCTAAGTCTACTCTTATCTCTTCCAAGGGCCCAGATTAAGCAGTTGGGCTCCTTTTCTTCTCTACCTATCTATCTGCCTTCCAAGCTTGAACTATTTGGACAGACCTTTATTCTCTATTCTAAAGACAAGTAAATTCAAACATGATCTAGGAAATCAAATTTCCCATGTTTTCCCTTATCTTCTCTTCTGGAATCTCGCTTTAAAACTTTATCCCCAATGTAGAAATCCTCTGCTTTGGTTCTTTTATCAAACATCTTTTTAATCTTTTCTTGTAGAACTTGAGATTTGTGATAGACTTCCTCTCTTGTTTGCTGCAAATGAATTGTTTGATTAATCCTTCACTGAATATCATTAGGTTCTGCCTGTATTTCTTGCAACAACTTTATCACTGGGATTCCCAAGGAAGAAGGGAATACTGCCTCCATACCATAAACCAATTCATATGGGCTAGTTCCAATAGATCTTTTAATGGTCAATCTGTCTGCCCATAGTGCATTTACAAGCTTTTTATGCCAATTCTTTTTGTTTTCCTCTAGGACTTTCTTGATGATATTGATCAGGCTTTCGTTGGAGGATTGAGCTAGACCATTACCTTGAGGGTAATAAGCTGTGGAATGGCCTAGAGTAATGTGGTATTTATGGCAGAAATTGATCATTCTCTTGGATTTAAAAGCAGCAGCGTTGTCTGTTATAATCTTTTCAGGACATCCAAATCTAGACAAGATGTTGGTCTCTAAAAATTGTATGATTACTGAGTCATTAGCTTGCCTACAAGGGATGGCCTCTATCCATTTGGTAAAGTAATAAGTGGCAGTAAGGATCCATTTGTGTTGGCCAGCGGATGAGGGGTGGATTTCCCCAATGAAGTCTAAACCCCATAGTTAAAATGGTCTTTCAGTGGAAATGGGTTTGAGGGGAAGGGGCAACAAATTTTTCTTGCCTTCAAAAATTTGGCATTTGTGGCAAGAGGTTACATGCTTCTTTACATCAGCAAATAGGGTGGGCCAATAAAATCCAGCCCTTAGGATTTTATCTGCAGTTGATTTCCAATATAAGTGTCCACCACAATCCCCTGCATGAAACTCTTTAAATACTTTGCCAATTTCTTATTTGATTAGAAAATTTAATAAAACACCTTCATGATTTTTCCAAAAGAGAGCATGATCTAAAACACAGAATTTGGAAGCTTTCATTTTCAAAATTCTTTTCTGGGTTCTGGATAATCCTGGAGGAGCTTACAGGTTTAATAATACAAAACATAAGTCAGTATATCAGGGTGATTGCAAAAAGGCTTGATTGATCTGTGGAGTCACCATCTCCTGCTCATTATCCAGTTGATTTATGTCAAGGGCTTGAAAGTTGGTTTCAGCCATAAGTTTGGCTAATCCTTGTCCCTTTATAAGCTTTTTTGGTTTGATTTCAATGTCATATTCTAGTATGGTAGCTATCCATTTGCCCCTTTTGCCTTCAATTCCTTCTTGGGTTAGGATGTCTTTAACAACAGTGTTGGGCACATAAGAAATCACACGAGAGTATAAGATGTAAACTCTAAAGTCCTTAATGGCTTTTACAAGTGCATATGCCTGTTTCTCCATGATTTGATATTTGAGTGGAGCATCTCTAAGTGCCTTGCTAGAAAAGGCTATGGGCTTTTCACATCCCTGGTCATCTTTTTGAAGCAAAACAACAACAATTGTATGTTCTGATGCAAATGAGAATATGATAAAGTGTTTATCAAAATTGGGGCTTGTGAGGACTGGTGTTTGAGTTAAAGCTTTTTTGATATCTTCAAAGGCTTGTTTAGCTTCTATTGTCCACTTAACCTTGGAATATTTTTTCAGCATGTTGTTTAGCAATCTTATCAGTTCAACAAGATTTGGTATGAATATTCTTAGAAAATTGATCTTTCCCAAGAAACCTTGTATTTCTTTGATGTTTCTAGGGTGAGGAACTTGCAAGATAGCTTGTATTTTGTCCGGATCAATTCTAATGCCTTCTTTAGAGATGATATGGCCCAGTAATTTTCCTTCTTCTAGGCCAAACAATGATTTCTTTGGATTCAATGATATACCATATTTTCTGCAAATTAATAATACTTGTCTGAGATGATCTAGGTGTTCCTGATCTGATTTGGAAAAGGCAGTAAGATAATCTAGGTAAATGACTAGGAAATCATGAATCTCTTTGGCAAAAGCTATATCCACGGCTCTTTGAAAAGTTGCTCCTGCATTCTTGAGTCCAAATGGCATTTTCACATACTTGAAGGTTCCCCAAGGGGTTGTGAAAGTAGTTTTATCTTGGTCATCAGGGTGCATTAGGATCTGATTGAATCCTGAGAATCCATCCAACAGTGAGATCCTTAAAGCACCCACTACCCTTTGTAGAATGTGATCCATTTTGGGTGAGGGGTAGTTGTCTTTTAAAGAGACTTTGTTCAAATTTCTCAAATCAACACACAGCCTAATCTCTCCCGTTTTCTTTCTAGTGGGGACCAAATTTGAAACCCATTCTGAAAATCTGATAGGTGCAATAATTCTAGCTTCATACATTCTCTTAACTTCTTTCTCAATCAAAGGGAGAAGCACATGGTTGACCCTCCTAAGTTTCTGTTTGAAAGGTTTTTGGTTTTCCCTAAGAGGTATGGTGTGTTGAATGACAGATGTATCATAAGACTTCAAGTCCTCATAACTCCATGCAAAAACATCTTGAAATTCTTTGAATAGTTCAATATACTTCAGTTTTTTGTCAGGAGGTAGAGCTTTGGATAATTTTATCATTTTGGGATTCTCTACAGTTCCTAAATTACAGTCCTCAATTTCTACGTTCAATGGTTGTATTTTAGGTTTCCTAGAAATGTCATTTGAGTCAAAAATGTCCTCTAGAGGGGTGAGGCCCATGGGTAAAAAATTATCCTTCAAATCAATGACTTCACATTCTGCTCCAATGGCATCCTCACATTCTTTTTCTTCAAGTTCCTGTAAACCTATTTTAGCAAACTTTGTGGGATGTAAAATTTGGTTTGTTTTTTTAGCAGTAATATGTGTCTGAACTGTGTGTATTTGATCATTTTCGCTTGCAGAGCTTGTATCTATTTTTGTGCTGGAAAACTCTTCTTTGAGGGCCAGGAAATTATTGATTTGAGTGTCATTGTCAAATACTTGCCAATTTTTTACATTGTCTGGAACACTTGGTCTATGTTTGATTTCAGCTTTGAAAAGATGAGAAGGACCAAATGGCAGCTTGCAAGTACTGGAAAAGGTTGCTAGGCTGTGAGCATGTAAATTTTGATTCCTTGGGATTTTGGTGAGTTGGGATTCTACGAAAGTATTGAGAATTTGCATTGTTGCACCTTTGTATGATCTCAGCCTAAGGTCATTTGTGATGAAGTTACCATTCATTTGTTGAATGATGAGATCAAAATCTCCCAAAATTGATATCCTAGCTGCACCTAGGCTTTTAATCACTTTGAGCCCTAACAAGAGGGATTCATACTCGGCCATGTTGTTGGTGCATATGAAATTCAATCTATATGCGTGTCCCTCAGCATGATCATCCTTCATATTGTGTATCCAAATGCCTTCCCCTGCTCCTAGCTTATTAACAGATCCATAAAACTCTAGATACCACAGGTTTTCTTGATTGGAACTAGTATCAGGATTTTTTTCAATTTTTTTAGTAGGCAGATTTGGATTTTCAGTCTCATGGGATTCCTCTTCTGTGATTGTCAATTTATTATTCTCTGAGACTTCTTGAATCTGAACTGTGGATTTTCCATCTAGGAATTCATTGGGGCTTAACGCCAACATTTTAACATCAGTTGGGGTATGAATCTCAGTGTTTTATAAGATGAAAGAATCCATGTCTGAGTGCATGGAATGAATGGGAAAGTTTTGGGGTTTTTCTTGGCTGTTGACCACATACTTCATCAATGTTTCTCTATATAATCTCTTGGGCTGGCCAAAGACTGAGATGGTGGCATAAGACATGTCAAGTTGTAAAGGTCCCTATAGTTTGGCACCCTAGGATCTAGCTAACAGCATTCCATACTTGGGTGGAATATCAACTACCACCACATCCATCAATATTGTCTTGGCTAGGTATTGGACTAATGATACACACAAATCCTTGATTAGACCAAGACACCTGACCTGACTAGAATCAAATGAGAATAGGTCTTTGTATGGTCTAGTTATGTCAAGCTCTAATTTTTTCATCACAGATTTGGGCATCAAGTTATGAGAGGCCCCAGAATCAAACATTGCATTGTGAAGTATCTTGTCATGAATGTTTAGACTGACATAGAATGGAGGAACTCCACCATCTATTGATTTGCCATTTGCTTCAGGACCAAATATAAGTTCTGGTTGGTCATCAAGGACATTCACTAAATCTTTGTTTTCTGGAATTTGTAGTGTCCTACTGATCTGTTCTCTAAAAACTTCATGCCTAGCCAATTCAGATAGTGGGATGGCTATTTTTAACTTACTTATTTTAGTTTCCAAACTAAAAGGTTTTTCTATTTGTATTTTGAGATTTCGGGTAGCAAGGTTATCCTTTTCAGCTGAGTTTTCTGTAACTGATTCCTTCACTGGAATATTATTATAAGCTGAAGTCACTTTGACATTCTTTTCTACGGGTTCCTCTATGATTTCCTCAAGAGGAAAATTATTTGGAGTGTGCTGATTTGATTTTTCTAGGTCTGAAATATCTTCAACTGTTGGACTATTTGGATTGGAAGTTGATTTAGGAATAGTTTGTATATGATGATCCTTGGGTTTGGTTTTGCTAGGCTGCTTGATTGGTTTCTGCTTGGGATCATCAGGGATGCCTATTCTTCTACTCCTAAGATTGTATTGTTTATGCACTTCATAGACAGTTGTGTCATATCCTTCTTTGAAATCAAAAGACTCCTGATTGAATATGAAACTGACCAAGAATGTGAGCTTCTTGGTCTTCTTGAGTTAGGAAGATTTGTTGTTCACTATTGAGACCCATCAAGAAAATTTGGGTATCCTCTGTTGGTTCACTAGATGTTGAAGCTTCTGCATAGTTTTCTTGGAATGGGGGCCTTATGTTTTGGTCTGGACCAACTTTTCCTAGATTTGGATTTTTTGTTTTTTCTAAAATTAGGATTTCTCACATTGTTGCTTGGTTGACCTTCCCATGAAGATTTTCTTTCAATGGTTTCCACTCTATCTCCCAATCTGTCCATACCTTTAATGATTGCATCTAGTTTTTATTCAAATGTAGAAGCCTCTTCCTTAAAGGTTGTTCTTCTCTCAGATCTAGCTCGATTTCTTTTAGAAATCAGATTGGCTTCAACACTTACAGCTATGCTCTGCATGTCTTCTAAGCTTGAAGGAGCTCTCTCCCTGAGCTGGTAAGCCATGTCAGAGTCAAATCCATCGGGGAACTTAATCAAAGCTAGGTCTGGTGGTGGTCTAATATTTATTGGAATAGCAAGGTAGGTATTGTTGAATATGGCACAATAATCTTGGACACTTTCTTGTGGGCCTCTTTTCAAGGCTTTATATTGTGATAGGATGTGCAATGGGTCCTTCTTCTTCTCCCATATGTTCATGAACATTTGATAAAGGGCATCTGGGTTAGAAATGGTAATTGCAGGGAGTGCTCTAAACCAAGTCCTTACATCACCAGTTAAGCTCTGGACAAAAATTTTCATCCTGACATCATCATCATCAATCTCATAGTTTTAAAAATAATATGTCATCTTCTTGGTGTGTTGTTGAGCTGTGTAAGTTCCCATGCCATCAAAATAGGTGATTTTGCTTTGATAATCTTGGGGCATAGCCCCTGGATTTGCAGGTAACTGCAAGGAAGCATATCGTTTTGCCATATTAACAGTTAAAAATGGGACAGTTGGAAGCACAGGGATAACAACTGAAATAAGTGTTGTGGATGGGGGAGTGGAAAAGAAGTTTTAGAGTGATGATGGGGAACTAGGAGAAGCAACAGTGATAGGAGAAAGGGCTTGTCATTTTCCAGCACTAAGCTTAGTTTGGATGTGTTTCTGCTGAGGTGTTTCAGGATTTGAATCAGCAGAACTCTCTCGCTTTTCAATTTTTCTAAGGCTCTTAGGGATCAAGTTAGGATTGTCAAAAATGGGTGGAGGATTTGGATCTGGGTTTGACCTAGTATACCGAACTTTCTTTTTTGGAGCCAGCTTCTAAAGAATATATTTTTGGTATTTTCTCGAAATGTTGAATGATACAAGTTTTGGAAATATTTTGAAGGAAGCTTTTGAAATATAGGAGGCATTGGGCCTTCTTTCAGGTATGTTTGAAACAAGGAAACTAATCAAATCTTTGAGACAGTTGTTTATCGTCTAAAGCTAGGCTGGAGACAAACTGAAGTAGCTTTTATTTACTCCTGTGATTGTATAAAAAAAACAATTTCAAAGGCTACCTGGCTAACTTCAGGCTCCATCTATAGCTTCAGAAACTAAACAACAGTAACAAACATTCATTTAGGTCCCCAGTGGAGTCGCCAATGATGTTATCACTCAGGTTGTTCCCCAAAACTTGTGAGAAAAGGGAATACGGCTGAGGTAACCACTAACCAATCTTTTAAATGCAGTTTCTAGCCAAACTGCATCCAGAGAGGGTTCTCTCTTTATAATTTAACTTTGTTTTGAGGTATTTTAGGCTACTTATGGTGTACAGGGTTTTGTTTTAAATCTGTTGGATGGTGATCTTAAACAGAGCTGGGATGCAAGTGTGAAACAATTTATTCCATTAGGTAGATGGAGTCTGTGAGCATGAACAGCTGAGTGTGTTTTCTTTGGTAGAGGGAAATACTACAAAGCAAGATAATCGATCTTGGAACAATTTTAAAATCTGGAAATTGATGGAATGTAAGCCAGTGGGTGAAGGGTAGTTAAGAATCCTTCACCATGTTGGCAGAGGGAAAGTGCATGAAAATTATCAAGGAGTAGTAAAGAATTCCTTGGAAATATTCAAAGTGAAAGAATCAATTGAAACAGGAGAAGATAAGAATTCCTGTTCATGCTAATTCTGAAGAAAACGTAATTAATAACAGAGATTGAACACAGAGTGTATTTAAACAAATTCTGGGCTATTCTTTTTCCTTGTTACTGAGATTATGAAACATACATGAAATTTGCAAACACAGAAAACATAAAACACGGTCTAGAACAACTTATTGATCCATAGAAAGACACAGGAATTCTGTAGCAGGGCCCAGAACATCAAATCCACATTCATACGGTCCAGCTGCAGTGAACTTCAACAGCCTTTGCATTAAAAAAATCTTAGAGTTACAGCACAGTCCAGAGAAGAAAACACCAACCCCGAATACCTCTCTTGGGGAGGTATTTATACAAAAATGAGTCACAAAATATCTCATGTAGAAATATCCCGCAATAAATTCATCCATCTACTTTTTAGGAGAAGTAAGTGAGAGAAATGAATGCAGAAATAAATGTTGGTGTGCTGGCTGTCCAATTGGTCAGATATATTTGACTTTTCAACTCAATGAGTCGGCTGGTAGCTGTCTCTTTATGTTGCGTTCCTGCGTTGTTGTCCTAGCTCTTTCATCTGCGTTTGATTCTGCTTTAATGCATTATAGTCCCAGCTTGACTCCCTTCATCTGTTATTTTCATCTTTATAACACATGCCACATGTTTTGAAATTTGATTAAAATGAAGATGATAGAGGAAAATTAGTGCTTCCTGGGCAAAACCTCCAGCATGCTCTGCCACCATTAGTCTGTTGGCAATTGGTGTCTTTGTATTTTTATTAGTGTTTCATCAGCTTCAATATACCTGTAGAAGTTGGGCTAGACTTCAAAAAGATGATTTATTTCATGTTCAATATAGAACAGATTTTCCAATTTGTCATATAAGCTCTGTCTAGTGGGAGGTCCTATGCCTTCTGAAGTGCTTGATGATGTAGTGATCTGGTTAGCAACATATGTGTTTACCCTGTGAACATACTATTCATGTGACAACATTCTTTCATTGCTGGTTACCAAACTGGGTAGACCCTTTTGCTGTAAGACTTTAAACCTTTCTGTAAAAGCATTTATCTCTACTTGCATTTCCTGGCACTTTCTTTCCAAAGTCTGTATAAAATTCCTCATTGTCAGCACCTTTTTCACTATCAAAATGGTGCCTGTTCTATCCCTGATCTCCAGAGCTGCTAACTGTTCTATGGTATGAGTATTCAAAAAATGGATTAGTCTATTGGCCTACTCAGGCATGTTTCCCAATGATGTCCTGGCCCTTTGAATTTCCACTTGGGCCTTTTCTATCAATTCTATTTGTTCATGGATCGTCTGAATTTATTGCCATTGGTCAGTGATAGACTGGCCAATCTTGGTCCACACAATTGTTTTAATGTCTGCTAGAGGTTTATGCAAAGTGAGATCTTTCTCCAAGGATTTCACCTTATTCTCCAAGGCCTTAACCTCTCTGGTTTTTTCTGCCACTGTTATCTTAGATTTGTCATAGCTTACCTCTAGCTTGGCCAATTTTTCTTTGTTCTCCTTCAGCTCTGCCATTCGGAGTTCTAACTCATTTACTGCTTTCATCAGTTCTTCCATGCTCATGCTAGTGTCTGGTGTTGTTGTTGTTGTTGCTGAAGCATCTGGGGCTGATGTACCTACTGTTGATGCTGGGATAAGAGGAAGGATTGTTGCTGCCACTGTGGGAGGGGCAGTGGTGACTGTTGGAGCTGTTTGAGGTGGTTGGGAGGTCGACTCTCCCTGCTTGGCTTGCAATGCTTTCTCCAATTCTTGCTCAGTTTCAGTTAGCCTTTGATTCCTTTTCATCAATAAATCCATCATGTATTCTTCTACCTTTTCTTGTGCAAGTTCTGTAGTTTGTGGGTGCATGGTAGTAGGCAGCTTTAATTGCTTCCTAAGTGCAGCAATATTGTCTTCCTTTTTCTTTATGAGGGCTTTGATGCCCTTGGCATCCTTGGGATCATGTCCTAGCTCAATAATAATTTCCTCCAAGGTCTTTATTCTGTTGTCTTTGGCCAAGGAAGATATTTTTTCCAAATCCAATTGGGCAGATGTATTGGTTAATGACTCTTTCAATTGGTGGGCCAACATTGCCTTGTCTGCTAATGTAGCATAGACCATTTCACCTGTTTGTTTGTGCAGCTCAATTTGGTGCATTGGGTGTATGTCTTTGGCGAGGACCTCTAGATTTGTTCTTATGTAGTCTGCAGCTATCTAGGGTTGCTTCACTTTAGGCTTAAAATGACTTAAGATCATTTTTTCCTCCTTAAAGTCATATGCTTCCATTAGTCTTTGCTATTTGGAAGATGTCGTTTTGAGAAATTGATCATAGATCTGTAGTCTCAATAACTCATTTTGGGCCTTAATTTCCACAAATGTTCCTTTAATACCATATTTTTGTTTACTTTGCCGCCTTGAGGAGGAAACTTCCATACCATGCTGCCTCTCCATTTCTTGTCTATGAGAGCTGGTGGATGTTTGTTGGTTGGCTGCCCTGTCCTCTCTGGTGCTTTCAGTGATTTCTTCAACAATTTCCTCTTCAGGTAGAGGATCTACCCTTTGCCTTTTGGCCTCTGGCTATTCTGTTGATCCACTTGCATGTGTGGTTTCTTCTCTGTCTCGTTTCTTGCTTCTTTCCTCATTGAGAGGAGTCTGTAATGCTGGCACCTCTGGTGCCTCTGTCTGTAGTGAAGGGGCTTGTCCTTGGCCCTGTTCCTTTGAGGTAGTGGGCTGGTCTGTCATTGTTTCTTGCTCTGTATCTACTACCTCCTTGCCCTTTGTTGTCCTTGCTGTTGGTGTAGTCCTTTCTTGGGTAGCTTGTGAAGCTGTAGCAATTGATGTGCTTTCTCCAATTTGCTGTGGCAATTTGAATGACACCTGCCCAAAAGAATCTAAGTCAAGAGTTTTTTTCTAGATTTTTCATAGTTTGTTCCATTTTCTCTTCCTTAGTGAGCTCTTCAATCAATGTGCCTTCTACCCACTCTTCTTGATTGGCGAATTGTTCTATTTCAGGGATCTTGCAATGTTCATAAACTGATAGCCTATATTTTATTCTTCTTGCGTTGATAAAACCATTTGGGTCATAGGGTACCCACCAAAAGCTTCTTTTTAATATGAGTTTTTCACCCAATATCTGATCTGCCTCTTGCCATCCTTCTTTTTGTTCATGACATAGGGGGCTAGCTGGTCTCTCAATCTCATCTGAGCCTTTTTCTTGGTGCTATGGAAATGAGTCAAATTTGAATTGATAAATTGCCTAAAATATTCCAAGGCAAATAGTCTCATGGGAACATACTTTGGCAGCCTATAGGGGCACAACTCACAGCCATATATCCTGATGACAATGTGATTCTGGTAGAAGTACTAGTCACCTATTTTGTAGTTTTTGGCGAGCTGCAATATTTTCTGCATATCAAAAGACAGTCTAGGAGGAGGAGCTCTCTTTAGGAGAGAAGAGACTGGATAGACAAACATGTCAATAAACTCACAGTAAGAGTAGGGAGAGTTGTGAACTTCATGAAAAACTGAGGTCCAAAAGATCACAAACCTTTTTTCTCCTTTAGAGTCCAATTTTCTGATGGGAAATTGGAAACAGTCTAACTGATAATACATGAACAGATGATAGATGTAGGATGTATACTTGAAGATTCCCTCCCTATCTAGATTCAAGAATTGGTTATGTATCTTGTTGGTAATGAATTTGGCATAGTTGTATTTGACAGCAGGGGGCTACCCTGGGGTAAATATGGACAGTAATACCAATATAGTTTCAGCAATATGTTCAGTTGTCTTGAACCCCAGAACATAAGATATCATATCAATAAGTAATCTACCCACTGCATTGAAAGATGCATAGTGAAAAGGAGGTAGCTCTTTAGGCTGGCGATCTTCTCTCATAAATACTTGGGCAATTCTGGCTATCTCTGAACTAGACAACTTGGGGCCCTCATCAAGCAGGAATTTCATAGTAAGAGGAAACATAAGCTGAGTTGGTTTGAAGTTTATCATTTGATTTATGGAGTCAGGAGTTATATGAAAGAGGATTGTCCCAGATGGAGTTTTCACTGCCCTTTGGGTTGGTTCATAGTTTTCATAGCAAAGGTGAATTATCTCAGGGAAAATATTGACAGAGGGAAGATAGTATATGGGTAGATTTGATTCCCATATCCCGTAGAAATCATTTTTATTTAGATGACTGTTCCTGAGTTCACAAAATGCTCGTAGGTGGTTTCTGTCACCATCCAAGTCTTGGATTAGATAGTCTCTATCAGCCAAAGGCAGTGATTCCAATTCCTTGTGGGGTGCATTGAGAGGAGTAACATTTAAGGCTATTGGAGCTTCCATAGCTCAATTCTGTTGCTTTTGAAATGGGAATTTTTGGGTTTGTGTGAGTGAAATAAGCAAAAAAATGACTTCATGGATTTTCTTCAGGAATTAAACCGTGAAATTGGTTTGTACCTGGTTCAGTGGGCAGATTTTACATAAGAAGACAAATTTCACGGGATTCTTTGGCAACAAACAACAATAGTAGGTGAAAACAGGCAGTTTTTAGGTTTCTCAGAGAATTGGCAGGCCAGAATGAGCTCGAATTTAGATCAGTGGACGGATTTTGGTAAAAATTGGTCAAAACAGTGGTTATGGTGAGTATTTTGAAGACAACACAGTGTTATTTCTCCAAATTTTGGGTTATGTAGGCAATTTTACAGAGAAAACTTAAAGAAAAACAGGGTTCGGAAGCGAATTCATGTAAATACCTGTTTTAGTGGTGAAATGTGTGATCTGCAGGTGGTGGACTAAGCTAAGGGACCGAGCTGTGGAGAAAATTTGCTGGGTGGTGGACTGTATGGTCGAATGAGCGCTTCTGGATGTAAAAGAGCATGCAGAGGTCGCACAGAGGAGACAAACACAAATAGACGAAAATGACACTTTCACCTCTTTTTAACGAAAATTTTGACTTTGGCGGGTTTTGGTGCACTTTTGTCGGATGACGTCAGCATGATGTAAGTTTGTCGTGTAGAGGTGGTGACGTAAGCAGGTGACATGGCGGACACGGCGGATGATTCAGTGGTGGAGTGGCAGCTGATGTATGTGATGATGTGGAGGTGACGTCACAGGAGGACATCATCGGGGGGGGGGCACATAGGCGGTAAGCGGTATTCCCTGCACTGCCTTTGCACCATGGTGGTTCTGGAAGGGGGGGCTTCGATCACGCCGGGAAGACGACGCGTGTCTCATGCATGGCAGAAATACCGCCGATCCCCCAGACGCTATCGTTCGGCAGGTGGGGGGGTCTAATATCACTGACATCCATTGGATCTAGGCGCGATGATCAGACAGTTGGCGGGAGGTGGAGTTGGCGAGCGGCTCTGGCACGGGTCCCACCACAAATTTAAATGTTTTTGTAATGTTCTGGCAGGGTATAAAACTTTGGTTAAATGGGGTTTTGGGGGCGCGTTTATTTATTTAACCAAGTGTTAAATAAATCCCATAGTTTGCATGTGCAGAAGGGTTATTATAAGGTTCCAAGTGAACCTATAATTCCCGAAGAATTCTAATATATGGCTATATTGCCGAGGGTCAGGATATTAGTTTTTTTTAGGGGTTTTTTTTATGTATTTTTATATATATTAGGGGCAGGGAAACATTATATAGGGGCTATATAATAGAGTTAGTATGTCAATATGGGTATGAGGGATGAAAATATGTGAATAAATGCTAAGTTTATAGAGTGAAAAACTTAGGCATAGGGAAATGAAAGAATACCAAGTTATGAAGTTTGGGAAACTTTAGCATAATGGAATAAAAACTTTTTACACAAGAAATGTGGCTTGTTTTACCTAGGTGAAAACAAATTTTCACTTAGTCTTTTCCATGAAATGAAGTGGACTAAGGGCAGTGAGCAGATCTCATTGCCCTTGGGGGGATGTTAGTAAGTGTTCTTGGAAAAATGAGGAGGGAGATTAGTCATGCTCCATTTGGTTTGTAACCACCTTGCCATAGCACCTTATGATATCCATGAGGTGAAACCTATTTCAAAGGACAAAATTGGTCAAAAACCTGCTTCTGCAACATCAAAACTGCCTACCCAGCCCAATACACCTAACATTTTTTCTTCATTTTCATTGGGTGCATTTGAACTAGCAAACCCTGATTCTCTTCTTTTCTTTTAGCTTCCCTCCTATCTAAGTCTACTCTTATCTCTTCCAAGGGCCTAGATTAAGCAGTTGGGCCCCTTTGCTTCTCTACCTATCTATCTGCCTGCCAAGCTTGAATTTTTTGGACAGACCTTTATTCTCTATTCTAAAGACAAGTAAATTCAAACATGATCTAGCCAGGATTGAACTTTCTGGGTATTCATCAACTATGGCAAGAGTCAACCATCTGCACACAATGAAATTCTTCAAAAATGGAATAGTAGTGGCCTTTTGGACTAGCACACTTTCTTGGTCTTTTCTTTGGGGTTCATTTCTCTCATTTTTTCCTTTGACCACCTTGTTTTTCTTGCCCTTTGATTTTTGTTTTAGGGCATACCCTCTTTTCATTTTTTAATTTTCTACACTTGTTTACAAAATATGGAACCTTTGCAGCATGGAAAGGATGAACATATTTGGCACTTCTCTAGTCAATCATGAAAAATGAAACCTATTGGTATAGGAACCTAACAGTGGCTCCACTTGGGGATGGATTTTCCTAGTGAAAAGTCAAGAACAACAAGTTAGATGGCCTTATATTCAATTCTTGCTGTATTTTGAAATTTCTCCTTTGCTGTACACAAAATGGTTCCTCTACAATATCTGTATATTTCTCCTGAATTGATTCAAGTAGTTGAAGTTCTGTTCAAGACACTCTGTCTGAATATTTGTCATCATTTTTACAGCCCCCAAGCCTCCTTTTTCAACTTCTTCTGATAAACTCAAAATGTAATACCAAAAGGTGGCACAATTCCTTGCCTTTCCTCAAAATCTGCTATACACATTCCCTATCTTATTGCTGAAAATTAACTGCAAAAAGTAAACATTGTTATGTACAAATCAAAGTGCTGATATCTTAACAAACTGGGTCAAAATAGTGCTTCAGCATTCGACCATTGACTGGCCCATCATCTGCTTCTATACCATCCAAGCTTTTCAAAAAATAGGTGTTGTTTCCTTGTACAGTCTGGATGATAAATGGTCCTCTCCATAGGAAATCAAATTTCCCATGTTTTCCCTTATCTTCTCTTCTAGAATCCCACTTTAAAACTTTATCCCCAATGTAGAAATCCTCTGCTTTGGTTCTTTTATCAAACATCCTTTTAAGCTTTTCTTGTAGAACTTGAGATCTGTGATAGACTTCCTCTCTTGTCTGTTGCAAATGAATTGTTTGATTTATCCTTCTCTGAATATCATTAGGTTCTACCTGTATTTCTTGCAGCAACTTTAACACTAGGATTCCCAAGGAAGAAGGGAATACTGCCTTCTAAGCTTCCGCATATAAGAAGGGAATGTTTGTTTGTCTGATTCTTAGGGTCTTTAAGCAAACATTTAACAGTAAAAACCAGTGCGCGCAATCATAAATATGCATAAATTTAGAACATAAGCAATAGATAGATTCGCGATAAAGCACCCAACGATTCAAAAATTCTTGTCTTTGTTTATCTCCTTCTCAATACAACCAGATCCACCCTACGCACTCAGCTGCAGGGGTATGCACACACAACTGCGAACTCTACCAAGCCTCTGTGCACACAGCTGCAGAGCCTCTATCTATCTACCAACACCCTTGAATCAGACTTACAGACGCAAAGATAATATTGCCTTCATAAACCCATAACATTAAGATCCAAAACCAACAATTGACTTCTGATCTTAGAGCCTTGCTCTATTTATACATTCCCATGGCCCGCAGACCATGGGCAGGCCGACTCACTTTGTAGGTTTTAACCCTGTACAAAAATCACCTGCATACGAATTCTAAATCATAGGAAAAATAAAAATGTGAGAGAATAACACATAAAACACATATACACAAAGATTTCCCATTAGATCCCAAAACCGGGACTACCAGCTTGATTTTTCATTATGTTCCTTTCAATGTTACAATACATATTTATACATGCCGAAGCATCCAATACCATGGATC